>SRLM01002225.1:0-50710 GCA_015708895.1 Populus ilicifolia | reverse complement strand
AAGAACACAACACAATTTCAGTAAAAATTCGGACACAAATCTGAGTCTAACTTTGGACAGCAATTCGACCCTCTTAGAAGCTTTTTTTCGAATGTCTATTAGATACATATTTATAGGAAATTCTGTCACCTTTCCAGATCATTAAAGAACAGCTCATTTGGACACCTGAGTCAAAAGTTATGGGTAAAACACCGAAAGGTGTTCTGAAAAATCAAATCAGGACAGCTTTGCAACCACTTTGGTGCACGTTTTTCTTCCTCATTTATGAGTTGTCTCCTTCTTCTTTTTGACCCAAAATAATGTAAAAATATCCCCTCCAGCTTTCCATCCATGTGCTTGCCTTCTTGGATCAATGAATTACCCAAAATAAATCAATTGTTGTTGTGTGGACATGTAAGATCATGGATTGTGTTTGGGCTGATTTGAAGGTTGATTTGGGGTTGATTTAGGGCTGATTTGGGGCTGAATTTGAACATCAAATAAGTATACAAATGTACTTATTATTTGGGCTAAGATTGACATTGAAATCTTGAGTGTTTAATGGTTGAAGTTTACACACAACATAAGGCAAGTTTGGGCTTGAAATAGATCATATGATATTCTTTTCTAGAATTGGAATAGAATTGATTTTTGGGACAAATTTGGAGCACTTATTTCAACCAAGATTTGCTTCAATCTTCAACTAAATGTCTCTTCAATTCTTTGTTCTCAATTCCGATGTTGAATTTCTTGAATTAATTCATTTAAGCTCCAAAAACCTATCAAAACATTAAAACAAACTTCATTACTAAAAAACACATCAATTATTATAAAAAGACCAAATAAAAACAATAAATACATATGTAAAATAAGAGACTTAATGATACTTTTGATGCACAATCATATATCATCATTTTTATTTTTATTTTTTAATTGCACTTTTTACATTAATTTTAATTTTTTAAAATCTTATTTTCTAAATTAATTTTATTATTATTATATAACTAGAAGTTTCCAATAAGTGTGTAACCAACAAATTTGTTGAGGGATATATTCATTAACAAAACCATATTCGATGTGCCAACAATGCAAATACAAAACCATTGCATGTTGATTCCCTAGTTTACTTTTACTAATATAACCATGGATTTTATTGAATATTACTTTTTTTCGGTGGATCATTTAACCATATATACACTCTTTATTCCTCTTGCCTATCTATATTGTACTTTTATGGTGGCTTAGGCATTCTTATATAATGCTTATAAATTGCATGATTGCCTATTACCATTTTCTCTTATCACAATCCATATTTAAGTAAGTTTTAGAAGGATTTGTTTACTTTGTAGGGTATAAAATTATGTATCTACTACATATCATCCATAAATAAATAAGTAATCTGAAGTTGTTAATAGATGTTTGGAGACTTATCTACATTTCATGACATCTACCATTCCTAAAAATTTCTTTGGCTTTATGATACAATACTAATAACCATTTTATGATATGCATCTCCTTTTAAAGCTTTATATGGATATTCTCTTGCTTTACATTTATCTTATTTCCTTGGGGATTCTAGAATAGAGTTAAGGCAATTGATAGATTGTTATTTGATAAAGAGTCTATTGTGCATTTATGTAAGTATCATCTTCAGCATGCATATCATCATATGAAGCAACACGCTGATAAAAAGAGAACTGTGATTTTTAGATTAAAGGCATGGTATATTTAAAGCTGTAGATTTATAAGCAAATTTTCTGGCTCATCATCCATTTTAGAAGTTTTCCTCATGATTTTATAGCCCTTTTTACAGTTGTTGATAAAGTTCGTAAGGGTTTTTTTTTATATTAGATGGCATAAATCCCTTGATTACGTGGTCAAACAATCTCCAACAAAATAGATAATAACCTGAAAAGCCAAAAATCAGGTTTGTTACAACCTTGACCTAGATATAATTTTGTACCGAAGAACCATAAGTGTTGAAAAACAATTTGGACCCATACATAATTATGTATCTAAGAACCCTAAGTATGCGAATTATACCACAAAACCACAAAACCAATTAATATTATATAAGTCAGTGTACGATCTTTGTCCATGTAAAGAAAGATTGTTTTGCTACAAACAAAGAAATAAAAACTAGCATTTATTCTCGTGAAATTTACAGATAAAAAAAATATATTATAATCTTCTCTAACTAATCATAATGGACTATTTTTGGGTTGTAAGCTAATGAGTTTAAACTAATAATCAACTAACAAGTTCAATAATGAAATAAATCCTTAAATAATGTCTAATAAGACAAAACAAACTAAACAATGTTTAATGGACCAAAACAAACCCAACTTAAAAATAATTATTAATAAATAAATAAAATAAGATAATAAAAACAAAGTTTTCATGCTAAAATTTCTCCATGTAGTTTGAATCTCTAATTTTTGCACATTCTGAGCAGATTTTTAATCATGACTTCAAATATATTGTTCTCTCTCATTTGGAAGAATGATTAGGCGTATTATATATAGTTGAAAAGTTTGAAATGTCTAGTTTTCATATCAATTTTAATCACAACAAACTTACACATATAGCTTTAAATATGTCTCAAACAGTACACAAAGGTCTATTATGACAGATTTGACAAGATTTGTTTAATAATTTGAACTCACTAAGATAATATATCCTCAAACTTCATTTGACCTAAAAACTTACCAAAAGATATTTTCATGTGTCTGGTATCTTCCTACACAAAGGTCTAGATAGATTTGACAAGATTTTTCTAGTAACTTCGACCTCTGAAATAATATATTTCTGAATTTCATTTGACCTGAAAATTTATCAAAATATATTTTCATGTGTCTAATATCTTCATAAAAAAATATCATCTTATTTTGATATATAATTTGAGAAATATATTCGATCTTACAAAACTAATTAATAAATATTTTAAAATTAAACTCAAACCTGATTTGAAATATGAGATATACTCTTTGCTTCATATTAGACTCCATGTTTCTCACGTGAAACTTGCTTATGGAGATCACTTGGGCACTCTTTCATTCCCTGTTGATCCCAGTTTACCTCCCTACCCTATTGCTATTTTAGATAGGAAAATGGTGAGGCGACGTCACGTGCCTGCTACTAAGCTATTATGTAACCATTGTAGAGTTTAAGGACTCAATAACCATGATGTAACCTCTAAAGGTAACATGAGGCGCACAGGAGGGAATGGCCATCGGACTGCTCCTATTCGCGGAAGGAAGATTGTTGATGATCTTTTAAATTTTATCACCTCTTATTATTTAAGGGTATAATAAAAATAAATTTATTTGAATTTCGAATGACTTACGTGCATAAATCAAACACAATAAAAATATATTACAAAGACTTTTGGTTGTCGACAATATTATATTTTCCGGCCCTTTTAGGATATTTGCTAGTTGGTCCAATCTCAAACACAATAAAAATATATTACAAAGACTTTTGGTTGTCGACAATATTATATTTTCCGGCCCTTTTAGGATATTTGCTAGTTGGCCCAATCTCACTCCCCTGCTTCAGCAACAGGGCTGACTCTTATTGATTTATCCACTGTTTCTCATCAAATAATATCCGCCCGGAGCTTTAACTCTCGCAAAATTAACGTAAGAAATAACTCCATCTGTCAAAAAAAATTTCCATTTCTGCGAGAAAAAAAAATTCTTATGCCCATATCATTTCTCGAAGCTGAGTTTTAATTAGTGGGAAATGAATATATAAGGATGGTACTCCGAAGCGAACAGGGCTCAATATGTAAGGATGGTATCTGAAGTGAACGGGGCATCATCTTCAAAACAAAGAGAACATATTTTTAAGCAAAATACACTCTCCGAATTTCCTGATCCTATACATTAATTAAGGATATATTGTAACTTGTGATCATTGAAGGGTAGCGCGTACAGGAAAATGGTAGCAAATTACATAAAATAAACATTGAAGAACTACAACAAAATGCCATTCCTATCAATCAAAACTATCTTGTAGATTGATCTGATATAATTACAATTTACCCAGCAATGGAAGAAGTATCGCTCCGCTTGTTTGATGGTAGTTGCTGCAGCTGCTGCTGATGTTGAGTATCAAGCAACTCAAGCTCTTTCTTCCTAACAATCAGTGCCATTCTCTCATTTTCAAGCCGCCTTCTCTCATTCTCTAGCTTTACTCTCTCCATTTCCCTCTCTTTCTTGCTACTGAATTTCACCCACTTCAACCTTTGCTTTTCCAGATCATACGCCTGGCATTGGTAGCTCACTTGCTGTTCCTCTAATTGCATCAACCTCAGCCTCATCCAATGCTTCTTCTCCCAAGAACTCTTTGCAACATCTTGGAGCACGTTCATTATTTCACCATTCAATTGCTGCATCAAAGATGATGTTGCTGAAAACACATCCTTTCTTGGCCTTTTCCTTGATGATTTTTCATCACGGTTGTCTTCATCCCCTTGCCCATGCCCACTTTGATGCCTAGAATTGCCTTCTATTGCCTCATCCCCATCATCTTCGTAGTAATCTTCATCATTGTCGCTGTCATCATCGTCGTCATCATCTACCTCATCCTCTTCATTTATTGGCCTTTTTGCCATTTTTGACCCTTCTGTTTCTGTCCTTGAATTGGTCACAACTTGAGCATTTTCAGTTGAATGAGAACACCTTTGATGTTGCTGAGCATGCGCATGAGATGGACCTGTAGCCATCTCTGGTGAGTGATTACTACCGAAGGCAACCCAGCTTGGAGCATGGCCACAGCTGTTATGATAGGCACACATTTCTCTGAAAAATAAGTGCTTGGAATTGAGCAATTTTCTCACCTCTTCCTTCATTTTTGGTGACAAATCCATAGTATCAAGTAAATTTTGGTTCTCCACAACCCTGCAAGCAGTCCCCTTCCCTAGGATGTCATTAACCCTCTTATACCTCTTGTTCAAGTCATTGAATTTATCTTCACATTGCTGTGGAGATACATAAAATCCTTTCTCCATCATTGCCCGAGAAACTGATTTCCATTTCCCTTTCTTCTGCGCCAGGCCACCTGGCTTTTTCTTGCCTATAGGGTCATTCCCTTCAGACCCAACATCATCACCAATGTAAAAAACTGCCATTATAAGGAGCCTAACCATGTGATCAGTCCACTTCATTCTTTGCCATGGAGACATTTTCCTTTTTCCATCAGTAGTGCTGTCATCTCCAGTGAAAGAAGGCTCGTCTTCATCACTCAATGGCGATAATAATTGTTTGGGCTTTGTGGAGGAGGCATAAGGATAAGCCTGTTTGACAGATTGTTGGGAGTGTTGGCGGTGATCAGATTCATTGTGGGTATAAGCTACTACTTGGGGATGGTTCATGTGGTTAGGGTTTTGTGGGTTTTCTGGTTGGTGGAGCGGCAATTCTAGTCCTAACATTCCTGATCCCATGCCCGGAAATATCCCACCACCTAAACCATTGTGTTCCATCAACTTTAGAAGTTACACTTAATTAATTAACTAAAAATGAGAAAAGTTTGTGATCAGCTACTTCTCTAACACTTTCAAGATTTTAGGAATAATATCCAACCATCTTTGGGATTTTCTAAGATATTGGAGCATTGAAATTCTAGAGCATAATTGATTCTAGAGCATAATTGATCGGCGGTAACAAAAGAAAAGGAAAGCATACCCAGAAACAGTAGGTGAACTGAAGCTCAGAACAAAAAACAAGTAAAGATGACTGCTCAAAGCACCAAGAACTGAAAGATTGAAGCTGTAAAGTATCATCACGATATCAGGTTCTGCAAAGCAACTTCTTCAATACCCTGGAGAATTTTACTGCCCCATTCAGATTTGGCAGGTATATATTTATTACAACGGAAAGACGAAGAGAGAGAGATGTGAGAAGTTCCTAGAGAATGATGGTGACAGAGTAGATGAAACCAGAACACAGAGTGCATAGCAGTCGGTTTTGTTGTTGTGTTTGACAGAAAACTGCCCATGGTTTTGCTTTGCGTTCGTAGCTAGTACCGCTGGTTTTTTTAGGACGCGACCCCTGGGTCTCTCTTTCTTTAGAAAGGAAAAACTGGGATGAAAGCTGGACTTTAAAACCCACCCGACGCTAGTGAGCACCGGCGGTATTTCTTTATGTGATTGAATATGATTGTAGAAGTATTTTTTAAATTACTGTTGTTTGAAAAGATATTTTTAATTAAAAAATAATTTTAAAAAATAAATGATAAGGTTTTGTAATGATTATGTGACAAAAAGATAAAAATAGCATAATAAAATAGATTTATATTTAAAAAATTAATTTTAATGTAAAGAGAAAATCAATAACAACAAAAATACTAGAATCTCATTGATGCCAATTACAAATACAAACATGAAGAATTAATTTCATGGAATACATAATAAAAATCAAATTCTAATTGAAAAAAATAAATTAAAAAATAAAAACAAGATTTGATAAAATAGAACAATTATCTTAATTAAAAAATCAAATTTATAATGGTTGAACACTATAAATAAAGAATCTTTATTAACTTTTAAATAGTTCAATGAAAAACTAAGATCAAATAAATTCTATCAAATATTATTTTTTAAAATCAATGACTTGCTGTAACTTACAAATTAAAAATAGTATTTATAGTTCAAAAAGTAAACTCTTTTAAATATTAGATTGAAATTAAAACCCAAATATAAAATGGTTTAAGAGTATTTTTTAAAATAAAATAACAAAATTCATATCTAGAAACTTAATTTACTTAAGTAACTTTTAGGTTTTATCAAAAAAAAATTCTACAAAATTCTAATCCTATAAATAACAAGATCTTTAAAATATTCTCATAAATTTTAACTAAATCTAGTTGTTGAATTGATAATTATAAACACATACTATCAAGCTCTATAACATATCAAAAATCATTTATTTGGATTATATTAATCAAGATTTAATGTTTTTTTTTTAAACTTAACTTTATGCTTAATTCTATCATAAAGTAATTGTAAAATCTTGCCCGATATAGATATCTTGAATTAAGCATTACATATGTATTTGCAGATCTTGACTATTGTCCTTGTAATTAGTTTCAGTGTTACATCAATGAATCTTAAGGGTTTTTTTTAAAAAAAATTATTTTTTGTGTTGATTCTCATCGTTACATGTCATTTAACAATTCCTATCATGATTGCACAAAGATTTCCTAGTTAGGTTAAATGCTGTGCAGTTGATTGAACACGTGTTAGTTAGTGGTAAGAGACTGGAGAATAAAAAGGGTGTCATCCTAGAAAATATTAGATTATAATATTTTTATATTATTATCTATTACCTTGAATTTTACAATGTTTTCTATTTGGTTCTTGATAATAGCTTATACAGTTTTTACGTGTGATGCAGTGGTGATGAGTTACGAGCCACTCTTTAGAGCGACATTGAAAAGAAATTGATGAGGCCTATCTACACAAAGTAAAAGCTCTAATTGTCATCATTTTTGCTGGGTTTCAGGTCATATAATTCTAGGGTTAGCAATGCAAACCTATTATTTTATTTTTTTCTTAATAGCCAACCATGACAACACTTTCATTTCAGTTATTGCATGATGTTCATTTTATTTTATCTATCCATTTATTTCATACATTGACATGCCTATAGCCCAACAAAGTCCTATTATAGTTTTTCTTTTTTTTCAATGAAAAATCCTCTCTTTATGAGAATATCAAGCCGCAACAGCATAAGTCACATTGGTACTTTAATTTGAATAGAACTTAGTTGCTGGTGTATAATGAGTTGTGAACTATGCTATTTATTTTTTTTGGTTTTATTAAAATGAGAATTTAGGTGAGTTTATAATTTTATAAATTCTAAAATTAACTATTTATTTTTGAATGTCCTCTACACATACAAGCAGCGATGAACTTAAGCTGTTGGCCTCATGATTGTTTTCATGTTTTTCTTTGCAACTTTAGAGAAATGTCGATGCAAATTCATTAACTTTCAACTTTTTTCGCATGCTCGAAGAGCATAACAATGGGGATTGCTAGACCATGAGAGAAATACTTAGTATGAACCCCCACGACCATAATGTTTGTGTAAGAAAGAACAATATTTCTACTAAAATACAGTTTGGTTGTTGTTGATAATGTTACACATGCTTTTCAAAGTGATTCAATTACTTCTCCATCTGGTTCATGCAATTTATTCTGGCCTTCTAGTATTGTTCTAACACTTTTCCTTCTCTCTAGCAGAATGAGAGATTCACTGCTGTCAGAGCTTCCATAATAGACTTCCATATGTTCAAGGGTACTTAGTGGTGTATATTAGAGTTATCCAAGGCGCAACAAGATGCTAATTAATAGGTTCTTATAAAATCTTCCATCAACTCCACCACGGTAAGATGGGAAATAACTTGATTAAAACTGCACACTATTATTATGTTCGAGAAGGAAAAAGAGAAAAAATTGCAATCATATTAGTTTGTTGATCTCTGCCTTTTTTCTCCTAGACATACAGGTTTAGGGTTGATTGTATTATGTGGATGAAGAGGACACCATCATTGCCAATGCATGTACTCAAAGATATATAAATCTCATGAAGCTTTTGCCAACCCAACTTTTAGAAACCTTCTCTTTTGACATGTTCTACCAACGATCCTGCATATTCCATGTTACCAATAGTGAGCCCTTTGACCCCTATAAACATTTTGTACCACACATTGTAACTCTTGATTCTTTGTTGGCAATAACATCTGTAATTCTAGCTAATATTTTCATAGACCGGAGAGCTCAAACAAGACGAAGGCTCAAATTCACAATTAGAGCAGTGCCTTTTTTTTTCTTTTTTCCCATGTTGAATTACTATTAGCTAGGTTCACACAAAACACATAAACAAGCGCTCCAAATCCTTTGATTTTATAATTCCAGTTTTGAAGACAGCAGCTCTATATATCTTTAACGAAGAATTGCATTTGTTTATGAAATCTCATGATTGTTTAGCCTTAACTTTCATTTGCCATCTCGCAACATAACCTAGTTGTTTGCTTTTCACCTCTACAAAAGCTTAGTTCCACCGGTGTTTTCGATCACTCCAACATACCAAGTGTAGGCAATCCATTTGACTTGCATGGTTCGATGGCAGTGATTGGTAAGACTTTTTAGCAGTGAAGAAACAGCTAACTGAGTCATAATCAGAAAAGGAGGTAAAATTCCAATCCACAACTAATTAATTGACAAGCCCTGTGACTTTGTCCATACTTTTGTGGTCGGCATTATTAGACAGTACTAATAATTTTGAAAAGCCTTGATATTCGAGTGCACATCTCTAGGGTTTAAATTGTTAGCAATGTAGTTGGTGTCTTTTTGCGTTTTGAGTTATCTTTTTACCTAAGAGAGTTTGTTATTTTTTGTTGTGTTTCTGGGTTGATGATTTAATTTTTTGTGGTGATAATAGGTTGTGAAAGCTCCTGCTAAATGCATCCATATAGAATTTCATCCTTTATGAGAAGCTAGCGTTGTGGTGGTTGTTGGTTTTGCACTAGCACTAAGATTAGAAATGATTCTTAAGCTTTCCTTGTTGTGCCTATGAGTAGGAACTTCGGTTTAAAGTGTTGTTAAATAACTGATTAGTACTCAAAAGTATATTTTTATCATGGTTTTATATCATCATTTTACACTTAAAGTACCAATAACTCCTTAACTAAAGTACATTTTATAATAATTTATCTAATAATATAAGATACCTTTAATTTGTGGTAAATGTCCATTTTAAAATGCAGGCCTATCACATAAATGAAAGGATTGATTGATGACTTTAAGAATTTCAATTGCAAAGGCAAAGAGATGATCAAACTTAGAAAAGAGATGTCGGTGCAATCCAAACCGGAACACTGTTCGGTAATTGGGTCATATCTAGAGCTATAGATCTCCGATTTAGGTCTACTTTATATGGATGGAAAGGTAAGACATAGGCCTACAACTTTCATATGGAGCCCAAGATCTAAAAAGGCCATTTTCAAGTCCAAATTATTGCAACAACAAAGAAGCCCGAATCTGTCTTCCAGCCCGAGCACTGTTCAGTATTTTGGCCATATCTGGAGTTCTAGAAGTCGAAATGAGCTGAAGTTTTTACACAAGAAAGCTGAGACAATTGCCTAGAACTTTCATGTTTTCAAGTGGCTCTAATTTTGACGTCATCAATGACGTTTTGGGCAGACAAGAGAAGATAAGGATTGTCACCAAGTCAAGGGTTGGCCATCTACTCATCAATTAGTCATCAAATCAATAGTTCCCAATTTTAGCCTATAAAAGGAGGCATTTGCCATGCATTTAGGCATCTTGATTTCCAGATCAAGATCATGCTCTTGTTTTCTCTCTTTGTATTCTTTATGCTTTGTTTTCATTAATATCAAGTTTATGCCTTTCATTTCCTTTCCTTTGCTTAGTTAACTTTTATGTTCTTATTTTGTTTATCTATTTTTCTTTCTTTCATTATGTCTAGCTAAGTTAATTATGTCAAGGTGAAAAGGTTACACTAATGGTGTAAGAATAAGTATGGTATAAACTTAACATGGACTTTAATGTTTGATACTAACATGTTTTATATTTGTTATCTTGTTCACTCTTTAATACTTTGCTTGTTAAATGATTAATCTTGATTTATGTTGTATAACAATTGGTACAACAAATGCTTGGCACTTTCATAGCTCATAATGTATGGTATAACCGACACCTGAGCTATGAAAGGAACTTGATTTGTTGTTAACATAAGTTATAATCATGAATGCTTGACGAAATTTACAAGTATTAGCATTAATTGAATAAGATGACTAATGTAATCATGTTAACAATTTATAATATGATTGGAACCTCCTTTGTGTGTGGTTTCCAATTGAATAATAAAAGTTTATACTATACTTGTTTGAAATACCATTAGTGGAACCTCTAACCTTGACATTTGTTATTATCATTGTTTAATCCTTGCTTTAATATTTCATCTCAAAGTTCTCATCTTCTTCTTTCTCTTTATTATTGTTGTTATTATTACTACTACTACTACCACTACTAGTACTATTATTATTATTATTGTTATTGTTATTGTTATTATTGTTGTTGTGGAATTGTTGTTATTTATAATTTGTACAATAACCTCCCTGTGGTTCGACCCCGGTCTTGCCGGGTTATTTATTACTTCGACACTCCTGCACTTGGGAGAAGACATCAATCTTTTTGTCGTGTCAATAACCGTTGACATGGATGCAAACTGTTATGATACGTACAAGTGAGAAGAATGTTGTTTTACGTTTGCCCTTTTTGGCTCCTACATATTTCTTTATGCTTTTAATTCGTTTCCATTCAAGCCTGTGAAATGAGTACTTCTAAGGCTTTTTCCCTTGGACAACAAGATCCTACCTTCTATGGTTTATCCATACATTTAACTACTGTGAAGCATGATCAATCACAAGGAAATTGTGTTTGGAGTGGGTCTCCATTGATTGAAGAGGTTTCTAGACGAGCAACTAAGTGTTTTTTTATTATTATTATTTTGGGTTGCCACAACAAGACTCGTTACTCGGTTCCTTGCAACTTTTTTGGGTTGAAATTATAGAACTATATATGAAATGTAAATTTATATAATAGGCTCATTATGCTGTTAGCTCAGTGATCGACAATGAATCTAATGCACGATGCATAGTGCTAGTACGTACTTTAGAGCAATCCGTAACACTGTTATCAGTCAATCGCTGCCTCGCTGGGAGCACAGGCATGCCAAAAAGTCCAGTCCTTTATATCCAAACCCTAACCATTGAAGCGGGCACCGGATCTAGAGTTATCTAATTGAAAGCTATATAATTTCATTTGATCCGCACATATCCTTGAAGCTTTTGTTTGTTTTTACCTCAAAACAAATCCTACTTCCAGTCTTTAAATAATACAAATAACTTGTCAATACATTTTGCAAACACTGGTGCCCTCCATATATCTACTCAGATCAAATAAACACACCCATATCAACTAAATTAATTTCTTCGTTTCTTTTCCATTTGCCTTAGAGTCTCCTATTTCCATTGAATACAAACAATATACAACTAATACTAGTAGGAATTCATGCTTAGGAGACTAGTTAGTAAGTACAGAACAATCACCAATAACCTTTGCACGAACAGTGACCATTAGAAAAACAATGAAACCCAGAAGCATCCCGAAAAATTATCTCCCTCTGGGTGACTGCTGTTGCATATTTCAAGAATGTATGGCAATCCCTACATAGAAGGATGTTCTTCACAACTCGAATGGGTTCTCCAGGTCTGGTCTTCAGAAGTCCATAGGTTGCAGCTAGTTTTGCACTGTGGTAGAACAAGAAATCCTTCTTTTGCTGCTCCTCGACTTCCTGAAGAACAAAGCTCATGTCTGGCTCATACCCAGCTTTTAGGCATTTCAAGATTAGTATATCTAATCCACTATAGATGTCTTTTGATTGGGGATGTGATTTATCTCTTGCATAGAATGTATGAAGCTGCTTCTTATTTATAACCCAACTTCGACATGGGTGCTTTCGAAGCCCCCTATCCCTCATAGTCTCCCTGACCAATTCTGAGCAATGCCACCTCCCAGAAGCAGCATATAGATTTGATACAAGCACATATGTGGAAGGATCCCGGGGCTCCATCCCAATTATGTGCTTTGCAACACGCTTTCCAATGCTTGTGTTTGCATGGAGCCTGCAACCGTCAAGCAAAGCTCGCCAAACAGAAACCTCAGGGTCAAAAGGCATCTTATTGATCAACTCCTCTGCTTCTTCAAGGAGACCCCAGTACCCCAAGACACCAATTAAGGAGGCGTAATGCTCTGAAGTGGGTTCCAGATCATGAATCATTTTCATTGAGAGAAACATACTGCGACACTCATCCAGTAAATTTGAGCTGGTGTATTTATAAGCTGAAACAATCAAAACAAAAGTGAGTGCATCTGGCTTTATGCCTGCCTTCTCCATACTTGACCAGATAGCCAAGGCCTCATCGCCCTGCCGGTGAAGAAGTTGGCCTGCAATCAAACCATTCCACGAAACTACATTGTGTGCCGGCTTAGTGTTGAAAACCTTTATTGCATCATCTATGTTGTAACACTTGGAATACATGCTAATTATGGAATTTCCAACCCCTAATTCAGCATGAAACCCAGTTTTTAAAGCTTGACAGTGGATTTGCTTCCCCACCTCATGGAATCCTAAAGTTCCACAGACGCCAAGTATTGAAGTGAATGCAACTTCATCTAGAACCATTGTCCCCTCTGACTGGCTACGGTAGAAAAGACAAATTGCCTCCTCTGGCTGCCCATTTCGAGCATAGCCACATATCATTGATGTTTGGATTATTGAGTTACCCCCATCAGTTGACAAACTTTGAAACATCTTATCAGCATCATCCATCCTTCCACACTTTGAGCACATATCAATCATGGCTGCTTCAATACAAGCATTTGACCTGAAACCAAACTTGATGATAAACCCATGAATTTGCCTACTGATTTCCAATTTCAAGAGCAATCCGCAAGCATTAATGACACTAGTCAATGTGAAATCTGTTAACTCTGCTCCTTCTTGGACCATTCTAACAAATAAATTGAGTGCCTTCAACCCTTCATTATTTTTACAAAATCCTGTCAAAAGTGCATTATAAGACACAGAATTCTTTTCGGGCATCTTGTTAAACATGTCTACAGCCAAATCCGCCAACCCAAATTCCATATATGCTGTGATCATCTCAGTCCAAGTAATTATATCTCTGAATGGCATCCTCTCAAAGAGAGCCACCACATGGTTCAGATTTCCACACCTAGTGTAGAACCCGATGATGGCATTGCTCACGCTCAAATTGTTCTCTAACCCATTTCTAATGGCATAAGCATGAATCTCTCTGCCTTGTATCCTAGCATGGCACCTAGCACAAGCAGTCAAAAGAGTTGAAAGCGTGAATTGATCAGCTTTAAACCCCTTATTTTGATTCAAGACACGAAACAGTTCTAAGGCTTTTTCATATGATAAACCTTTCACCAAACTCGAAATCATGGTATTCCATGACGCAATATCTCTTTGAGGCATTTCATCAAACAAATGAATCGCGTGGTCCAAACAACCACACTTTCCATACAAACCGATCAAGGCATTGGCAACAAAAACCAGTTGTGAATAACCCAACTTGATTGCCAAAGCATGAACTTGCAAGCCCATTTCCAATTCCAAACTCCGAATACAGGCAGTTAAAATAGCAACAAAACTGTACTCATTAGGCTCGATACCTGAAATCCTCATTCTAAAGAAAAGTTGGATGGCTTCAGTTTCTCGATTCAACTTAGAAAAACTCGAAATTAAAGCACTGTAAGACACCACATCGGGAGTAGACATTCCCATAAAAACCCCATAAGCATCAACAACAAGACCCAATTTGATATAAGCTGCTATGACAGCATTGCCCAGATCGGTATCCTCTCCAAGTTTGAGAATGGAAGCATGTAAGGCTCTTGCAAGATCAATGTCAGTGTACTTGACCGACAAGAGAAGCAAATTGAATAAATCGTGAGCTTCAATGAGACAGTCAGTGTTGGTCTGAAGAGAATAATAATTAGAGTCTAAAGGGGAAGAGGATTCAAGATTTTGGGTTTTAGTGAGAGAAAGGGGTGAGGATAGGAGAAATTGAGAGGTGCAGGAGGAGAAATGACGGCTATGGTAGTGATTGGGTTTAGAGAGAATATGTGGAGTGAGTGGTTGAGGCGGTGGTTTTGAAGGGAAGTAAAAGGAGTTTTGAGATGGAAGACATAAGGGAGATAGGGTGATAGCGGTGGTAATGGGGGTTTGAGAAAAGGAAGCCATGAATAAGAGGCGGCCACCAGTCACCTCTTCTACAAAATTGCAACTGTTTTAGACACTGTGTTTAATTTCCTACACTTCTAATTTTTAACTAAATTTTAGTTAAAATAACTTAAATAGTGTTTTTTTTTTAATATGATTGCTTTTATGTCCTTTGAAATCAGGTGTCAAAATTTTTGTTATGAGTAGAAAATATACTCACGCATCATATTGGACATCCAAGAAATAACCATCGAAGCATGGGCCCGCTGTCTCAATATCTAGCACAGCAATCACAGATTCTTCTTTAGTCCGCTTGTCAGGGAAAAGATCACAAAATAAAAGTAGCGAGACAAGGTATTAAACATGAAATATATTAAAAAAATCATGTTTTTTATTTATTAACTAATTGTACTTTCTTTGCAAAAACAATTCTTTATGCCTTTTCTTGCATGAACAACTAAATTAAAAGGAAAATTTTAGGACAAATTCTAATTAGAGTGTTTGGATGAGGTACTTATATATCCTTCAACATGTTTGAGAATATAATAAAGTAGGAACAAGAAAAACATGTTTGCTTGTATTTTTTTATCATTTTTTATTGTTCTCTCTTTTTTTTATAAGATTTATAAAAATTCAAAATTTGATAAATTATGAAGTGATTAAATCAATTTCTTTTAATTTTATTTTTATTGAAAAATGTACGGCCTTCCATAAAAATATATATTTTATGGAGTTTTATAAATTTTATAAGAAAATATATTTTTGGCAAACATGTGGTAAAGATATTAATGTTGATGTTATTTTTATTTTGTCGCTTTGTACTGTCCTCCCACTAGCCAAAGTTTTTGGCTTCGCTACATATCACCACGTGGTTGTTACATGAAGGTTTCTGTGTTTCATGTGGTGGTGCGTACCTTTTCTCTTGCTTTTGGATGTTGCCATTCCGAATGATGCATCTCTAGTCTTCTCCCGGTCACCACCGTGCTCAAACCATACTTCACCGTTATATTACTAATAGTGTTATTGCTGTTTTATTTTTATTTTTTACTTAATAATATTTTATTTTTTAATATTATTAAATACAAAATATTAATTTTTAATAAATTTATTTTTTAAAAATTTAATAAAAACTGTAATACCAAACTCTCGAAATTAAAATATTTTTTTTTATTATTATGACAACAATAACTTATCAAATATAAAATACATTAATTTTTTTAGATTAATTTTTAGATTAATATAGGTGTTCAGACTAGCTTGTACATACTATGATTAATTTTATGAATTTTAAAATTAATAACCATGTAAACTTTCAATGATCGTATGAGCAATCAAAAACTTAAATTTAAAATTATAAAAAAAATAAATTTTTTAATCTCAATTTTTTACCACCTAGTTATTACCTAAATGATAATATAAAGCAATTTAAATTAATATTCTTTTTAATCTATATATATATAAAAAAAACCGGAAGGACACTTAAAAATTAACTAAACAATTTAGATATCATTATTTTTTAAAATATTTTTTAATTAATAATATATTAAAATAATAATTTTTTATTTTTTAAAATTTATTTTTAATGTAAATGTATTAAAATAATTAAAAAATATAATAAAATTAATTTTAAATAAAAAATAAAAATTTTCAAGAAACAGATTTAGAAAATGACACATTTAAATTAAAAAAAAAACACTAAAAAGCCATTAGCAACACAGATCTTGAGATTTAGAAATTGAAGGTAAGAAGAGACTCTTCTAATGTTGTTATAAGTTGCAACAAGGGGCACAGAAGCAGTTACAACAAGAACTCACCTCTTCCTTTTTGGAAGAATTTACTCGACATGTTGTCTTCAACTAGAGCTGCGATGTTATGGGGAAAATGAACGGATAAGGATGCTGAAGAACAATGAGAGACAAATTACTTTTTTTTAGTAAAACAAAAAACGCATAAAAACCCAAAGGTGAAGGGACAGCGAATGAGTGAAAGAGAAGGGTGCAGTTTGACGGAATCGTCAAACATTAAGGTTCTACTTGTTATTTAAATAAACAAATAATGAGAAATGCAAAATCAATTTTGTTGTTGTGTCATGAATATAGATATTAAATCTGGACTGGCCGGCGGGTTGATCTGGAATTTGGTTAATTTGATGGCTGGACTGGTTTGAATTTATTAAAAGACCAGCTGATACAACGATACAGTAAAACCCGGACTACCCGGGCAGACCTGGACAAGACCCGATATTTGATATTGGATCCGCTTGAGATTATTATAATTTGCAAGTCAATCTAGGTTTAGAGATCTTGAGGCCTTTCCTTGCTATGCTTCAAAACAGGGTCCAATATGTTCCCTTTGTGGTGGATCGATGAGCCTTTGTCGGATATTTATTCACCTATACTCCTTCACTGAGCGATGACTAAGAGCGGGGAATCAGGTACTCAAGGCTTTCTTCTTTTTCCAGTGATAATAGCCCTCCGCCATGATTCTCATCCTCTTCTTTTTTTTATCCAGATTGGAACTGGATTTGAACATCTTTGGATCCTAAATCGGCTCCACTTTTTGGAATCTATGTTTAACATCTAGCAGGCTTTATTAACATTAAGAGAGAGAGGCAACAAGTAGCATTGTAGCAATAGGAGCATCATAGGCTTTATTACCATCAATAAGTCTTTAACTTTGTGAGGGAAAAGATTTAAAAGAGAGAGGGTAGATGAACTACAAGAATTTACAGGGGAAAAGAGAGGGTTTGTGTGATGTTTTAAAACATGGGGAAGTGAAGGAGCAAGAGGGTAAATGGATTTTGTGAGGTGATGGTGATGAGATTAAAAATCCCTTCTCTGTCTGTACAAAACAACCACAACATTATGTTTATCTCTTTCACACCCTCTTTACATTGAATTTCATAAAATAATCTAGGTTTCATTGATCAATCCAGTTAATATCTAAAATTTATAATTTATTTCTTAATAAATTATTTTTTAAATTAAATTTAATAATTACGATTATAAATTATCTTAATTATTTTAATGTTGAATTTATATTTTTTAACAGAAATGACAAATAAAATATTACTTAATTATTTTTTATATATTTTTTAAAAAATATTAAAAAATTTACTAGTTTTTTTATTTTATTTTTTATAAAATTATTTTGATTCTATAATTATTATTATAAGTTTAATTTGTTGATTTATGTTATTTTTAGATTTTTTAATTTTATTTTTTTATATTAAATGAATTAAAAACCATTCAATTGCAAAACTAACAAATTAACTAAATTATATTAAATTATTAAAATAATTATATATTAAATATATTAAAATACAATTTAATCGTCTAAATAACCTTCAACAATTGAAGTGCACACGTAAATGAAAAAAAAAATCTATATTTATACTATTCAAAATACTATATCATCAATTTTATTCTTCAAATACCATCTCTCATTGGAAATGCTAAATACTATGCAGAGGAAAAGAAGGTGATGAAAACTCGAGATCCAGAGAGAGAGGAATCATCAAATAAAATATCAAGTGCAAGTAGTCGTGGTTAGCTGGCATCCCAAAACAGAAAGGCCGTGTCACTATTGATCCTATTGCACATTTTCACTACTAAACGCTCATATCATCAGCTGCGATCCAATCCAGGTCCAATGGACGAAACACCATCTCGCAAGCATCAGGTTTTCTCTCTCTTCTTCGTCTTCTTCTTCTTCTTTTTTGAATTGGTTTCCTTCATTAATCAATCAATATCTGAACTGAAACTGGATTAAAATGTTTGATCTGCTGAGGTTAGGTGTCTTTAAGAGGTGCAAGTGCAAGGGAGATTTCAAGAGACGCGCTTCTCCATAAAGTCTCTCACGAAAGAGAGCTACGCAATTATGCTAGACGCGCTACTGCTTCTGCTATCTTTATTCAGGTTAATTAATTAAACAAGTTTTATTTATTTAGTAGCCATAATTGATTGTGATTATTTTGTTCATATATAGAGGGTTTGGAGACGCTTCATTGTAACAAAGAAAGTAGCATCAGGGCTTCAATTAGAATGGGAAGCAGAAGCAGCGTTGGTGAAGAATGATTTAACCATAATGAGTGGTAGCTGGATTTCCACTCGCGTTTTGAGACCTTTCCTTTTCTTTGTTCACTGTTTATCGACGCGGCATCACAAGATTCGCGATGCAGATATACCCTGCCTCCACATGTGCTTCAAGCTTCTTCTTGAAAGCATCAATTCTACTGGTACTCTGCACCCAACATCATGAATTTAATTTTTTTACTCATTTATCCAACCTTTGGAAATGCCTCTTTTATACGTGGTATAGAATTGATGTGATGCAATCTCTCGTGCAGATTTAGGCAACAACTTTTGCGCCCTGGCGCTGGGTACACCAGAAGAGAGAAGAACGTGGACTTACCAATCACAGAAGCTCGTTTCTCTCTGCTCTATTATCCTTGCTAATTGTGATAAATCTCATCAACGGGCTCAAGATATCATGGTTCTTACCTCTCTTGCGATGCGTCTTCTTGTTGTCTTAACTGATCAGAAGTGTTGGAAATGCATTGCCAACAATAGTCCTAAGGATGCAGATGTAGCATGGAAGGATTTGGTCAGGTTTATGGCAAGACCTGAAAGTGGCTTGTACTTATCCATTAGACGATACATTAACAATTTGGATGTTCATTTTTGTCCACAAACAAGCACACTGGCACAGACAGATGATAGATTCTTGATCACAGCAAGTGCAATAACTTTAGCTCTAAGGCCTTTTAACGTGACAAATTTTGATTTTATTGGCCCTGACGTGGTGGACATCAATTCTGCCCCTGCGCAGTACTATTTGTTTCTACTCACAATTCCCTGGCTCGCTCAACGTCTGCCAGCTGTTCTTCTACCCGCTCTGAAGCACAAGTCTATTCTCTCACCATGTTTGCAGACTCTACTGGTAAGGATCATTGAGATTCAAGCAAAATCTTGCTAATGATTTATTTCAGTAGATTTGTTTTAATATTTTTCTTTCACAAAATAGTTGCTTATTTCTTGTTTTTGCTACTTATCCATAAGCGGACCTCCATGTGTGCTTTATGATCAGCCAATGCCAACTGATTCAGTTTTTATTTGTATGCCTGTGCCTTTTCTGCCCATTTTGATCCATGTAGTAAAATGCTTCAAATAAGGGTAGGTTACAGGTGTAACCTTGTCCAGTTTATGGAGAGATGAACTATACAAATTGGTTTGTCTGCTATTGAGGTTTAGACGTGGAAAGTACTCTTGAAGCTTTGTATGTCCCAGTACAGACTCAACAATCTTACCTATAATTGTCTAGCTTTCATATTGTATAGCATATCAGAAATACGTGATGATTAGAGATAGGACATTGCAAAAAGATTGGTCCCTTTAGCTTTCCTCTGGAAACGCCATCCTTTTGCTTACAGCATGTAAAATGGAAAGTTGTTATATTGTTACCTAAGAAATTCATATCCTGCAAAACAAGCTGCTCTGAAACATGACTTTCAAAATTCTGATCAAACTGGAAATGTTTGTGCAAAGTTTTTGTCAATGGCTCTATTGATTGGATCCATATTCTCTCACTTTACGGTACTCTACATTGTTTTTTCAACTTGCCTTATCTAGGCTGTCTGCATAGATTCAGTCCTGTAAGTTGGTCTATTCTTGATATGGTTCTCTACTCGGAGTTGAGCCTTCAAATCCAAACTGAGGTCACCAGACAATTTTACATCAGCGCAATCATTAACTTAAAAGCCTCTAAAAACATTACACTTTTGGTAATTTTTTTATTTCAAATTTCCCTTATTCCTTTCTCATTGCTGACCAGAAGAGATTGGTTGAGAATTTTGCAGCAATTAACTATTAATTCTGATCTATCAAACCAATGAAGCTTATCTTCCTATTTTCTCTATGTAGTAAAGCATTGCTTATTGAGGTCTTTTGATTTGTAATGCTAGCATGAGAAAAAGAAAATGTTGATCAATTGATAGTCACCCTTTCTTTCGTTGTACATATCTGAGCCACCAAATAAAAGATGTAGCTTAATGGATTGAACTTTATGGTGTCTGTAGCTAAATTAGCCCATTAAGGCCTGTTAGTTATGCAGCAAATCCTTTTGATAGATTTCCATGCATGCTGAGCTTAAAGTAATAATATGGACATTAACTTGTCTTGTATTAAATTCCTGAAGTCTTTAAAGTCCTAAGGTTCTTGTTTATTGATTTTATATATTATTAAAAACATGTGGGGACTGATCAAACTGTGGCAGATGATGACAGATATTGAGAGATAATATTTTAAAGGAGATGTCAGAGATGGATCAGTTGAAAATCCTGCATTCTTCCAAAGCAATTCCGCCTGTTGGTTGGGCTCTTGCAAACACCATTTGCCTAGTCACAGGGGATGAGAATGATTATGTGGAACCTGGAGGCCTCAATCAAGGACTGGACTACGCAGTCTATGTCCATGTTGTGATCATTCTTTCTGAAAACTTGTTGTCATGGCTTGATGATGGTGGATGGACTGAAAAGGGGAACCAATATGCTCAGGTCATTGCAGAAACATCTGCTAAGCCCTTTGGTAAAGCTTTGTGCGAGATTGAAACAACATGTGCCTTAAAGATGACATATGTGAGCTTACTCAGACCTGTTTGTCAGCAGTGGCATCTTACAAAATTTTTGGCAATGTCAAAGATGGATGCCATTATTAATGGGGATGAGACTTTGCCCCAAAAAACTCTGAAATACTCAGGAAAGTTGAACCTTCTTGGTATTGCATATTTCTATTCTTGCATGCTCCGAATATTTGCAATCTTGAATCCTACAGTTGGGTCATTGCCTGTTCTCAATATGCTGTCATTTACTCCTGGGTTTCCTGTTACCCTGTGGGAAGCATTGGAAAATTTACTTTTTCCTGGACATGGAGGCATTTCTGTGGTTAATGATTCTCACACAAGGAAAGTTTCAGCAAACAAAAATGATGGGTTTCTCAAGAAACAACAAAAACAACCCAGTAAGGATGGAGGTAATAAGTTGGTCAATGTACTCCATAAACTTACAGGAAAGTCACAAGCAGGGGTAGATCACAGAGATTCAGTTAATGGGAATCCTAGTGCACAGGTTGGTGATGATTTGCATGATGCTTGGGATGTAGAACTGTTAAGGTGTGGTCCACAAAAGATTTCAAGAGAAATGTCATGCCTTCTTCATTTGTTCTGTGGGACCTACTCACACCTGCTGTTAGTTCTTGATGACATAGAGTTCTATGAAAAACAGGCAAGGTTTTTATTTTATTTTGTTGTCCCTGGCCATTTGTAGTCTATATTATTTACTTGTGCACTTTTGTGGCGATTTAGGTTCCATTTTTGTTGGAGCAACAACAAAGAATTGCATCAGTGCTTAATACCTTAGCATACAATGGCTTGGCCCATAGTATAAGTCAGCAGGATAGGCCCCTTATGGATTCCGCAATCAGATGCTTGCATTTAATGTATGAAAGAGATTGCAGGCATCAGTTCTGCCCCCCTGTTTTGTGGCTTTCACCTGCTAGGAAGAGCCGGGCTCCAATTGCAGTTGCTGCCAGAACTCATGAAGCTATGTCCGCTAATATAAAATCAGATGATGCTCTGACTGTTCCAAGCATGGGTTCTGTAATCACGGTGACTCCACATGTATATCCATTTGAAGAAAGGTAAGTATCAGATACCTAATGGCTGTCATCTTGATTTTGTTCACTGTATTCACAGCAAAGTCCTAGAGTTGCAAATCACCAAAATGATCAACTTGTGTTTGACCTAACTCTTTCTATAAATGGGCATTTTTCTTTTTGTTCTTTTTTGTATTCATCTCCATGAAAACCTGTATTTCTTTTCTGTCTTTGTACCCCTAGGAAGAAAGCATTCCACTGTCTTTGTGGAGTTCTCTAAATCAGCTTCCAATTTCATATTCCTAGTCTATCGGTTGAATCTTAGTCTTGCTTGTAGCTTCACATCTTCATGGGATCTCTCTCTCTCTCTCTCTCACACACACACACACGCGCGCGCGCGCGCACGGGCGCACACAGTTTTTGGATGGTGTATTTGCATGGTTTATTACTCTTTCATGCATCCCTGTTTTCACCAAATTTCTTTTTCCGGGACCATTTGCTTTGATGGCCTTCACAAATTCATTATTTTTGTTTAACTTTGGTTTTGTTTCCATGTTCCAAGCTGTTTGCTGACATCATGGATTATCCTTGCAGGGTTCAAATGTTTAGAGAGCTCATAAACATGGATAAAGTCTCTAGAAAAATGGCTGGTGAATTTACGGGACCTGGTTCACGAGCTGTGGAGATTGTAGTTCGTCGCAGTCATATTGTTGAAGATGGATTTCAGCAGCTTAATTCTCTTGGATCAAGGTTGAAGTCATCCATTCATGTTTCATTTGTTAGTGAATGTGGCCTTCCAGAGGCTGGTTTGGACTATGGTGGGCTATCTAAAGAGTTTCTGACAGATATATCAAAATCTGCCTTTTCCCCCGAGTAAGTTTGTCCTGGTGTTTCTACTTTGTTTCTTTCATTCTTCCATTATGTACTCTCCGAGAAGCAGCCTTTTAACCCTCCTTTTACATATTATTACTGTTAAAGGCATGGGCTATTTTCACAAACCTCAACTTCAGAGAGACATCTAATTCCCAATCCAACTGCAAAATATCTAGAGAATGGTATCCAGATGATTGAATTTCTCGGAAGAGTTGTTGGGAAAGCTCTATATGAAGGAATATTACTAGATTACTCCTTTTCACATGTGTTTGTTCAAAAGCTGTTAGGCCGATATAGCTTTCTTGATGAACTATCAACACTTGATCCAGAGCTGTACAGGAATCTCTTGTATGTGAAGGTAAACCCTTGTCAGGAATCACACTGTGCGCATGCATGTTCCTGAGTTATAATTTCTTTGGTCCCACATTTTTTTAGTCCATCAAACTTACTAATCAACTTATAAACATGAGTGTAATTTTATGGTTTAACTCTAGGTGGTTGCATTAAAATATGCTTTAAATGCTGTAGTTAGATAACGAGATTGCTGATTCTGGACAACCAGGAAATAAGAAGATGATGCTTCTAGAAAACAGCTTAGCTTAGGTGGATGAATGTTGTCAAAATAAAAGTAACCACAAATTTGCATGCTCTAGATGACCTAGATGTACCCTTGGGATTAGATGATGAGCAAAGCTTTTATTATTGTCTGCAATGACAAAATTACAGCATGAATACTATATTCCAATTATGAATACCATACGCAATGTCAATAAATGAAGTCATACATGTAGATAGCATTTGGTTACTGTTCAGAGATAGAAGGACACTGGAGACAAAGGAGACATGATAGAACAATAAAGGAGACGAGTTGTTTTTCTTAGTAAAGTATAAGATAGAGTGACTGTCTCTATGTCTTGTTTGGTTGATTGTGGCCAAAACATAATAAAATATAAAAAAAAGTATTTTATCCTTAATATGTTTCACTATCAAACTACACATTTTAAAAAAAAATAAGTAGAAATTATTTTTCTATTTTAGTTTAAATTGAGTGTTGAAATTAATATTAATATAACAACTCTAGTTATAAAACAAGGATCAACCTATTAGGTTGCCCCTAAACCTAGACAGCTTGGAGTCTGGACCGGTCTGTATTTAAGAAAAATTAGATTGACCCACCCTAACTTGGTCAAAAACTCAGGTTGACCCGTGATCAGGTCAGTCAAGGGTAAAACCTGGTTCAACCTAAAAGAATCCTTGTTTTGATGCTTTTTAAATAAGGGTAGACCCTCTCTACTCATGACCCGAGTCTTGCCTTAGGTTAACCTTCACATTGGATTTTAGAAATATGATAATAATTACTTTTTATCTTTACATGCTTTAGCTAGACAAGTTTGGAATTAAGAGGTTTTTACAATTATAGTTTAGGATGAAAAATAAAAAAATATTATCTTTGGAGACATGTTACCTTTGTACCTCCTGTTTTGGAGGTACAAAAATTCACTCCAAAATTATCTCACAAATTTATTTTTATGTCCTTATCTCATTATCTTCGACCAAAAACATTTGTCTCCAGTATCTTGTAACCAAATGCCTACCATATATAGATGCTTTGAACTAGAAATATCTTTTTATATTATTGAGAATACAATTGTGCTGTTTGCTTGAATGCATTTAGCCAACATGATCAAAATCAAGATATTGGCTGATCAAGCTCACTCCTTTAACTGCTATGCTTATTTCTTGGAATATCTAGGGAAAATTTTTTGTTTCTCCATTTCTATATAGCTGGAAAGGAAGTGAATTGAAGCATACGAGAGGCCAGTAGAAGGTAAAGGATGTGCCATGTGGCAAGTCATAACAGTGCTCTGTTCCATAAGATTCTGGAGTGTTGAGCTGCACTGTTGGATGAGGGCTGCTATAAGTTGTTGAATGACAAAACATTGCCTACCAGTAGATCCCAATTTCTTTAAAAGCATACAGGCAAAAAGATAGAGAAGGCTGGGGAAAAGAAGAGTAGGTAAAGAGAATCGATGACTAACAAGAGAAAAGAAGAAAATAAAAGAAATAGGTGATGATTGGAGCAGAACAGTTGGGGGATGGGAGGTAGGGCAGCAGACAACTTGTAATATTCTTAAGCTCGTTCTATTTACAGGCTTCTAAGCAAGCAACATGATAGCATTCTTAAACTCAAATTGCCATACTGAGATCATTGTGAAATGTTTAGTGAAATATTATTTCATTATTTTTAAAGCTAATGGCAAAAATAGTACAACTAACCTAAGAATACTATGCCATGTTATTTGAGATTGGCTTCCACATCATGTGTTCTTGTAGAATTTGTGAACAATCCAACTCATTGCATGGTGAACTCTTGTTGGAAATAAGGTATTGTTGACAACTGACTGCTTGGTTAAACCACATTGATTGTTTGTATGTATGTCTTCAATTTATTAGTTCTTTGTGTTTTCTGCTATGCTATAAATGTCTTGCATGTGCTTAGGTGCATTTGCACCACTGGACATATAAATTCTCAAATCTTGATGTTTTTATACTCAGCATCCCAGATGTCAGTCCATCTAATAGAGTCTCGTAACATGTTGTAACTGCAGCATTATGATGGTGACGTAAAGGACCTCTCCCTTGACTTCACAGTCACTGAAGAATTATTTGGTACACGGCATGTCGTTGAGCTGAAACCTGGGGGCAAGGATGTTTGCGTGTCAAATGAGAACAAGATGCAGTATGTTCATGCAATGGCTGATTATAAACTCAATCGACAGGTCACTAATTTCTACCTTTTGGAAATATGGAATTCTATCAGCTTGTTATGAGATTGACCTTATTATGACTATTCGGATTGCAGATATTGCCCTTTTCAAATGCATTTTATAGAGGTCTAGCTGATCTTATATCACCATCTTGGTTGAAGTTGTTCAATGCAAGTGAATTCAATCAGGTAGCCTCCATTACATGCATATAGTCGATAACGTTTTCTGTTAATTTTGTAGTTCTTGGTAAAATATTTTATCTGTTGATTTGAACAGTTGCCTTGTTATCACCACTGTTGAGCATTTTACTCTTTCTAGACCAGAAATTTACTGCATCCTTGAAATCCATGTGGTGTGCGATAGGATGTAAATTCAAATGACAGCTAACAGCAACTGTTTAATGGATTTGGAGAACTCCATTATCATTATTTGGTTATAGTGCCTATAATGCCATAATATAATTGGCTATTACTGTGAAAATTACATGTCAATAATTGTCCAATAATGGTCTATGTATTTATAAAATTTTATGAAATATTTCCTAAAGTTTGTGTTGTCACTCTTCCTTCTTTTGATAGTTGCTATATGACATTTAGCTATTAGAAATGTTATTATTTTATATATTTAGTGAAATCATTAGTAAAGAATGCATAATCTAACATTTGTTCAGACTTACCAATGATTAATGACAAGATAGCTGTAACCACTATTTAACACCTGTGAAGTCCACATTCCTGACTGCGACAGGAACTATTCTACCTAGAAGAAGATAAACTATCCTTCTTGAAACTCAATCTCCTGAAATTGGAAGTATGAGTTCATGCTCTCCCACCATTCTCCCAACGTAATGTAATTTGCCGTGTATTTATTGGAATTGATTTGTAGTCTTGTATGTCATTTATAGCAAAACCATCCTCTTCAATTTTTAAATACTTTCACATTCCTTGCATTGACAAAATTAAGTTATTATTTCCTTCATACATTTCTATCTTTAGCATCATTTTTACCAACTCTTTCTTCTGTATAGGATCAATTTAATATTTTTTGAGGCTGGTGATCATTTTGTTTTTTATGTAATAGGTTTCTCTGAAATGGATCAAGTGTTGACTTGGATTTCTTTTTTTCAGTTACTTTCAGGTGGTGACCTTGACATTGATGTTGATGATTTAAGAAATTACACAAGATACACAGGTGGCTATTCTGAGGAAAGTCGAACAATTAAACTTTTTTGGGAGGTATTGCCCTGTAATGGAAGTTGAATGACTTGATTTTTGTTTGTCTTGAACTTCAGTTTTTGTATAAAAGATTAATAAGCATCCGATCCTGACCCTTTCTGCCATTCTTTTCCTTCAATTTAGCATGCAAATGCTTTATTGAATGATAGAAAAATTACTAGCAGCTAGACTGCATTACAAAAAAATAAAAATATATTCCTTTAGAAACTCACACGCCTTTTGGGCATAATCTTGTCCATGCTTCAGGCCTTGTGAATTCCCAATTTTCACAGTTTTATCATTCAGAATATTTACCTGAAATGATCCTTTAAAAAAAAATAATTGTTGCTTACTCTTATTTGCTTCAGGTAATTAAAGGATTTGAACCAAATGAACGCTGTATGCTGCTTAAATTTGTGACCAGCTGTTCTCGAGCTCCATTACTTGGGTTCAAACACTTGCAGCCATCCTTTACAATCCATAAGGTATGCTCTTGACTTTGCATCTTCGAGAAATATTAGATCAAAATTCTTATTGCATGGGATCTATATTATTTATTTTAATTTGTAGTGTCTTTGGCAATAGTAATGAAGCATGCTTTCGCTGCATCATGAATTTCCTAACTTCAGATAGCATCTGAAGGCATACCACAGTAACTTGGTTCTTATGTTGTGTGGAATGCATATCCATATTTACAATATTGAAGATAGGATAGTGATAGGAACATTTTTTTTGTTAATGAGCCACATAAAGAAATATTCTGTTTTTATTTTCAATGTCACATTTCAATTTCAAAAAGAAAAATTTTCTGCCTTTGTATGTGCATACAACAAGATGCCCATTTGTATTGAAAAATGGTTTTTTGAACAAGAAGCAATAAACAGGTTCAGGCTTGTTTTGTTTGAACAAGAAGCATCCTGGGAACACCGAATAATACATGGGTCCTTCTGTACCTCTTGCAGGGGCCTTCAGGTGATTGTATTGGAAAAGAACAGAAGCCAAGCTAGTAGTTAAACCTGAGCTTTTTCATTTTCCCAAGTATTCCATGCCCTCCGAACTAGCAACTTTATATTGAGTACATGCGTATGGTTTTGGTTCTTAAAGATAATCCCATGTAGTTTGTCAATATTTACTGCAACCATTTTTTTCGTATAGCATATAGCTTTGAGGAACTATTGCTGGCTTCTTTGTATCTATTTTCCTATAGCATGCTCTCCTTTTCAAAGCCATCTTCACACTTCAACCCTAAACCTTCTTTAGAAGGACTGATATATATATATATATATATATATATATATATATATATATTTCTTCTTATGAATGATTCCAGTACCATGATTGTTAAATGTGATGGTTTTAAATGGGAGCTTTCTTTCTCATTTTAAACACCCCATGACCCTCATGCAAAACCCAATGGGCAGCCATGATCCATACTGGTTGAATCTGAAATTTGATCTTATACAGGTCTCATGTGATGCCTCTCTTTGGGCAACAATTGGAGGACAAGATGTGGAGCGGCTTCCATCAGCTTCTACCTGCTACAATACTCTCAAGGTACTCTTAGTACAAACTCCTAAAGTCAGATCCAACAACATCAAATACATTTTATCTAACCTTGGCTTGTGTCTGCCTTTTTCTTGTTTTCTTGAATGGTTACAGCTTCCAACATACAAACGTGCAAGCACTTTGAGAGCAAAAATTCTTTATGCAATCAATTCAAATACTGGATTTGAACTTTCTTAAGGATCTCTTGATCTTTGACTTGTTTTGGCTAAGGTGAATTTCTTGCCTCTTCTTAAATCCATAGCTTTATACTCAATTGAAACTGGATTTTTGATGGCAAACTGTTACTATCTTGACAAGCTTACTTTATTCTCTAGCTGATCCTTTTGGTCACAATCAGTATTGGCCATAAAACTGAAATTGAAATCTTATTAAGTTGATGAATAAATGTCTTGAAACACGCAGAAGCACTGAATAGCCCTGTTACTAGCGAACAAGGTTTCACATGGCCATGAGAATACTTCAATTGTTAATTTCATTCCATAGTTTTTTGGGCCCTCCAAAGTAATATCTTTTGATGTTTGTCTTTATATTCTTTTGTGATATCATACCTGAGAAAAACAGCTAAACCTTTGCATGCAATAAAAAAAAGAAAGTAAACATAAATTTGAAAATTATATATGAAATTTGATATCATGAATTATTTCATTAATTTTGCAACCTTTTGTTTTTTTAACATAAGCAGGTATCATGTCCCTGCAATCTTAGTTAAATTATGTTATTTTGAGTGATTGGTAAGCTTCTCTGTTTTCTCTCCTTTTTTTTTTGTGAATTATGTTTGTTTATATTATTATTATTATTGTTTTCATCATCAAAAGATACCACTTGAATGTTTTTCTTTAAAAAGTTGACAGATTATTACTGAGAATTATAATGTGTAAAATTGGCATCTTGGATATAATCTTAATGAAACAAAATAAAATAAAAGGCTAATCTGGTCAAAGCATAAAATAAACGTAATGTGTGATTAACAATTCAAGAAATGATGAGTGCCACCCATATATTTTAATAGCGTTTGCATGTATAATGCTTGCAAATGTCATAGGAGTAAATTGTTCTTGCTATGGTAGGTTTAGCTCTAAAAGATGATAAAGCATAGTTCAAATATATCACAGCTAAGGCCTGGTTAGCAGCTTTAGAGGGATGTAACACATACCAAAAATTGTGCAAACCTGATAACACAGTATGCAGAGCATCTCTACTATAATAATTCTGCAGTATGCCTTTCTTGACATTAAGAACCCTGTAACGAAATTATGAATTGAAAATAATATGCATGAAGCTCTGTGTGCCTGGAAATCTTATTGGACTTTGGTATAATGTTTTCAGCTGTGCATGTCATTTGAGTAGTCAAATGATCAGTCATTTAACTGTTGATTCTCTGTGTTCTGGAATGTGGGTTTCCCATTGCATGATGCATTGACTTGGTACTTTCTGCAGAGGGGGAACCTTTGGATTATAGCTGGCCTCTTGATCAATTTCTAGAGTGTGGTAGGTATCTAAGGCCACAGTTTGAGGCAAGGGAGTGCGTTGACGAGGAACTCACAATAGCTGTTAATTTGTAGTTGAACAAACTAGTCTCATGGTTTAGCCACTTAAACCACTGTTGCTTCCCGCATGGGACAGACAGGTTGTGAGCTTTCACGCAAACACCTCTTTTTGGCTGCATGGTTGTCACTCCAATCCTTCTTGCTCCAAGTCCTCCAAGCTTCAGTCTCTACACCTCGTTGGAAACAACTTTGTGCTTCAAATAAATAAAGAAGAGAATCGCATTTGTCCGGGTATTCAAGTCTCTCTAGTTGTGTGTATATATTTGAGAACAGCATCATGTAATTAATGCTTCTAGTTTATTATTCTGGAATCTCCCATCATTGAATATTAGATAGATTGATTTGTGTTATCCGTTGGTGGACTCAATTAATCGTGTGCTGTGCTTGTTTCGTTTTCATTTTTTTTTTTAAAATCAAAAACATGTTGGAAAAAAATTTGGTGCAATAACTGAATAAAATTTTAGGAATTCTTGAAGAATATCTGAAAATCGTTCTGAGTAGAATTCATTAGGTTTTCGCATGTAAGAGTTCTGAATAAAATCACTGCTGTATGCCATTAGATTTGGTTGAGCCCAGTTTTACATAAACAACGCTTCCTCAGCTGATTTTCCATCTAGCTTGATTTAGACAAAGAGTGAAGTGTCAGGGAGGTTTAAAAACTTCACTCTTTCTCAATTTCTTATGCTCAGGAAGGATGGGGACAAGGAAGGATGAAAAGGATAAAATTACAAGATCGATGATTTTCCATCTAGCTTGATTTAGACAAAGGAGGGAAGTGTCAGGGAGGTTTAGAAACTTCACTCTTTCTCAATCTCTTATGCTCAGGAAGGATGGGGACAAGGAAGGATGAAAAGGATAAAATTACAAGATCGATGCCAATTCATCCATCTAGTCTCTTACACACGTAGGAAGGATGGAGACAATGGGAGGATGCACAGCGCAAAATAAATGGATGGATATAATTAATCCATCTAATAGTTTGGCTGACATAGAGAGAGCAAGAATGGAGATCGATACATATGAGGAATGATAGGACTATCGGATGGATTTTTCATTTTTCCTGTTCGTCCTAGGGTCTCTATTCATCCAACCAAAGGCGATTGCAATTTATTTTATTTTTTTAATGTAAACCAACCTCAAACATTAACCGTGTTGTAGGTTAAATTAAAGGAGTTGGTGGAAAATAAGGATCCATGTTACAAAATTTACATGAAATGGGGGTATAATAATACAGAGATTAAACGATGGGTTTTTCAAAATAAAGAGATTAACTAATTATTTCACTAGAACTAAAGGATTAAATAATAATAATAATAATAATTTAATGTAACGATCAAAGGGTGAATATGAGAGAATGCAATTTCTAATGTCCACGATTTATTAGTAGAGAGGAAATGGAATATAAGTCCTTGAAAACATTATATAATGTTATTAATTTCAAAATACATTAAAAAATAAATAATAAAAACTATTTTTCTTGAATTTAAAAATGCTAAATCATGACATGTATTTTATTTTATTTTATGTAAATATAATTTTTATTTTAGAGTCTTGCCTATATGCAATGCAAGAAAAAAATCATTCAGACATGTGTTGGTTAAAATTATCAAGTTAAAAATTGTTTTAAGATTGTGTTTGATAAATATACCTTCACGAATACAAAATTGAATTTTTTTGTTTGAAAAATTCTTGACATGCCAAACATGTCATCTAAAAACACCTAGCTCTCTCTATATGTCTAGTCATCATGTGTTCATTTATGTGTGTAGTATAGGTTCCCTCATGTATTTCATGGAGTGTTACTTTGTTTATTTTTCATTCAGAAATCTTAAAAGAGCCATATCAAATAACATTTTATATAAAACTTTCCCTTCGAAGTAGTAATCCATCAAAAGACAAAAGAAGTGTGAAACATATGAAGAACACGAAGAGCATGCAATGAACCAAAAGCTAAATCAATTATACAAATCAAATTTCATCGATTGAAAGGCATGGAGAGATAAAGCATGAAAGATTAGAACGAAATTATATATCCAAATAGAAAGACATGTTGTAGATTTCATGAATTGAGCCCAACAACTTCTAACCCTAACTTAGGTGTTCAAAGTTGTCAAAAATCGATCAATTCAAAATAAGCAATAAATAAACAAATTAATGGTATAGAATAATCATCTATGTGTCTAAGCTTCAATCAAAAAACACAAGACGAATCATTACTGTAATTTATAAAAAATAAAAAAAGATAGTTATGAACATTCAACCTAAACTAAAAAAGACTTAAACCTAGAAATTGACCTGAAAAACTCATAATCAATTTTAAACTATTTAAAACATGCTTGTACTGATCTACCAAAACTCTTAAGAACTTAAAAGAAAGCAAATGGAAACAAAACAAAGATTCATCCATATAAAAAACAGAAAAATCTAAGAGGGATATCATTAACTATAAATATTATTTTATTAATTCTAACATCTATTCTTGACAGATGTAATAATAAAATTAGCTTCATAAACCCAACATTTCATCAAGAATAACACATATTCATATTTTGTTGAGAAACAAAAGGAATCAAAACAAATTTAACAACTAAACCAGACACCAAAACATGTTACTGACTTTTTGAACAATATTAATAACATCAAGTTACAACTCTATAACAACAAGTTATGTATATTAGTTTATATATAATAAATACATTTAAAATCAATTGTTATCAAATACATTAACAACCAAAGCATTAATGTATGAACAATAAGTAATCAAACAATATTAAAAAAAAACAATAAAAAAAAGGTGTGCTCATTAAGTTACACCCTCTCAACAAAGGTAGTTGTGTACCTTATAGAAACAACACTATTTTCATCCATTTCCCCCCTTTTCTTGTATTTTCTTAATTCATCTACCTTTGTTTCCAGCTCTTTTGATCCTTAATTTTGTTTGCCTTTCCCTTTTCCTTTTTTGAACACTATTGTTTTGGAATTTTTCTCTTAATAACTCAAAAACTTATTTGGATTTTCTTTATATCTTTCCTTTTTATTTTCCCTATGATTTTATGCTATGTCTTCTCTTTTTTTTAGGTTAAGATCACTTGCCTTTTATAAGCAAACCAAAATAGAAAGTTACAAAACCTTGGTGGTTTTTATAAGAGTTTTGTAAGAGATTCTTATTCTTTCTCTTCCAAAACCTTCATTCTAAAAATGATGGTGCATGGTCTATTTTCTATCTTCTTGTAAACTAAATCCAATCATAAGAGAGCAGCATTAATGTCTTTTCTTTTATGGGTAAATTTATTCTTTAGTCATAGTTGATTAGGTTAGGTACTTTATTGATGTCAAAGAACCAATTCAATCAAAAAACCTAAGCTATTAGGTGAGGTCCCAAAATATGATTTATATTGTTTTCTAACATACTCTCTCAAGTTAATCCTTTTTGGCTTGAAACTTGCAGAGATTCATATTATCTTATATTCAATTTTTATCAAATAAATAAGGATGCTGAAATTTAAACTTATGATTACTTGGCCATTAAGGTTTTGATACTATATCAAGGAACCGATTCAAGCCAAAAACTTAAGTTGTCAGAGGAGATTCTAATATATGGTTTATATTATTCTCTAACAGTTGAGTTCATTTTGGAGACATAAATGCACAATTAATGGACTTAAATCTTGTAGAAAAGATGTAGATTTACCATTAAGAATAAACCATAATTGATTTGGAGGTTTAGAACTACCAATCTAACCTGGGATAAGTTGTTGCCAAGCACATCAAGTTAAATGAGATATAAACATTTGATGAGAATAATTGATCCTTATATAGGAATGGCTTGGTGCCAATTAAAGCCTTTAAAGTGGTTAGAGAAGTCACATTTATTCAACTTAAATTGCCTGCTCGGTCAGCCTTCTGGTCAAAAAGAATAAGAAGAAGAAGAAGAAGAAACAATGACTAAAAAATGTCTTTTATTCTCTTGATTAAAGTCTAAGTAATACATCGTTTTTCTAAACCCTAAAACTAGGGTTTTCAAATAGGACTTTTTAGTAAATTTTACTCTAGTATCTGTTCTTTCAATTTTAGCATATGCATCCTTAATTATTCGGAAAACTTCTTATTTTTTGCAATTGCATCCCTCAAAACATTGATTGTGATCATTCGATTTGCGTGCCCTTTACAAATTAGTCATTGGTTTTTAAATTATGCAATTTGATCTCTTTTTATCATCAAACTTTTATTTGTTTTTCCTTAAATTGACCTGGTTTGATCAATTTTAGTCCTAGGGTTTCTTCGCCTTTTGCACTTTGATTCTTGATTTTGAAGTTTGGGATATAAATCCTTAATAAAACTTTAAAATTTAAATTTCTTTCAATTAAGCTCCTAATTACACCAAATTAGCTTTTTAAAGTTTCGGTTAGGTCTTTTTTTTCTTCAAGTTATTGCACATTAACTCTAATTGAGTCTTTAGACTTAATTTTTCTTTAATTGAGTCCTTAATTGAATCCAAAACGCCCATTAAAAGATTAATTAAGTTCTTAAACTTATTTAATTCCTTTTATTTTTACAAAATTGACTTCCAAGCTTAATTTTTGCTTCAATTTAGTGTTTTATTAAGTTAATTATACTTGCTAAAAGATTAATTAAGTTCTTAAAATTAATTAATTCTTCTATTCTTTTGACATTTTGATATGTTGCATCTTAAGGACTTATCTTATGTTTCAAAAATAATATATTTTTTATTTTCAATTTTTTTATTAAGGTATATTTTTTATAAAACAATTTTAAGGGGACTAAATGTTCTAGCAAAAATCATGAATAAATGAGTTTTTTTCCCCGTATTAGCATAATCGACAAAAGTATTTTCCAAACTAGCATACTTGGAAAAATGTTTCACAATCTAGCATAGTTAGGGAAGTCATACATGTAGCCCATCCATTAATTATTGAGATGTGCTTGTATACTGGTCATACATATAATACATGTGCAACCTTTTTGTCATCCATGCACTACATGTGTGATCTATGCATTAAAAAGTCACCATGTATTGTATGCACAACCAATAAAAATACAATGCATAGGCACTTCTCAACTCTTTTAGCCCCTTGTCAATGAAAACATAATTTAAATGGATCTACTGCTCATCGTTGGTGACAATCTAAACAAAGGTAGTCTTTGTTGTTGCTGGATTTGCTATATTATGAGGGATTGCCTTTGTGTTAGTGGGCACCTTAACAGTGGTAGCATTGCTTTCATGGGTTTTGCATAGCTAATAGGGCTACCCTCGTAGTATGCCATCTCTAGCTCGAGGCAGCAGCCTAACGATGGGTGATGGGGTCAAATCCTCTAGTGTAAGGCAACTCTTGTTGGACAACAGCAACACCAAACACATTGGCACTATTATAGCAGAAGGGAGGTGGTAGCCATTGTTGTTGTCTTTGTCAGTAGTGGCAATTTAGCCTAGTTCATTAAGCACTTGACAGACGTCAAATGTACTGACGCTGTTGATGGTGATGCACACCCATCAAATTCTTTAGTTTTTTGAATAATTTATATAATTTTAAGATATTTAAGAGGAGTTGTTGTAATTTAGTGTTTTATTCAAATAATTATTTTTTTAAATAAACATATGGTTAATGGTTCATTGAATAGATAATCGATAATTGATTGCTATAATTGTAGATATATCAAATCTTATACAATGTTTATAATTATAAGTTTTTAAATTACGACAACCATCTAAAGTTTTAAAGATATTACAATTTTTTTTTAAATCCTAAACTTCTTTAATATTGTAAAATTTTATTACTATAGATGATGGAGGCATTATAAAAATATTAAGGGTATTTTAGAAGAAAATTAGAATAGTAGAGGAAGTTATTATTCGATAACTTGATTTGTATTATATTAACTCATGTAGAGTTTATATAGTTATATAACAAGATTTGTAAAAAAACATAATAAAATAAATTATAGAAAATATGCTTGATTATTTTCTTTGATTAGATGATTGCAATACTTTTTTAATTGCTTAAAGTTGTTCAAATACTTGATCTTTTTTTAATTGATTATGAAATAATCAATAATATTTATCTTTATTATTTTTTTTAACAAATTTGACATACTAGTAGTTTTTTTTTTTGTATTACATTACTATAATCTCAACCTTCATCCTCTTCATTTTTTTTTATTTTTTAATATTATATTTTCTCTTTTTAACATATCACGGATCTCATGTATATATTCATCGGATGCATGCTCGAGATACAAACAAAATATAACCCATATAAAATTGGTAGAATCGGTTGTTAAAAGGACAAAACAATTTTTTTAGTAGAATAACATATTGAATTATCTACTGGGGCATTAACTCCTTGAAAATAGAAAAAGAATGATATTTAGAATTACTAAGTTTTTGTATGTTGCTATGGTATAATGGTGTTATTGCCTTAAAAGAAAGCTAATGAAGTGTGATGTATGGAGTTAAAATAGTCTTTTCATGATATTCAATTAACATAATCAAATTGGATAGAGGTAATTAACATAATCAAATTGGATAGAGGTAAATCGGTTTTCTTGCTTTTGTACCATAATATAATGATTTAATTACATTTAAAAGTAGAAAAAAGAATCAAATTATCAGGCATGGACATTTTAGTTTTTTGACATCTTGATTGCATATTGAAATTACTGAATTGTCCTTAAAAGCAAAAAAGTTAAAACTAACATGAAGAGGTATTTTCATCGTTTGATTGTGGTTTTTTTTTTGGCAATAATCAATCCAAATAAAGGTTGATTTAGTTTTTTTAATAAATATAAATATAATTAAAAATCTAAAAGTAGTTGGAACATGCGTAGTATGCGATAGCAAGTGAGAGACGTTGTGCTCTTTGGATGACATACACGATGCCACTTGGCTGTTAAATGCCACCAAACATGTTGGAAGGGTTGCATCATTCTTTTCCCAGTGGTTAACCGTGTGTGAATGAAGGGGAAGAGGTTAGGTTTTGATGATATTTTTTTTTCTTTTCCTTTCTCTTTTCTCTCTCATCGGCTTAAATGTGGCATCATCTCTTCAAAAATAAAATATGATTTCATGTCATTTTATATTTGTGTTAATTTTGATCTTTATTTCTTAAATTTCTATTTATTTTTATTTTAAGATATTTTAAGTTTTATTTTTTTTTAATTTCATCTCTTAATATTTTGTTTTTTTAATTTTTGAATCTATTTTGTTTCTTATTCTTTTGATTACTATTTTTTTTTAATTTTTGGATGATTACAAATTTTGCTTTATAATTTTTTTTTTGCCTTTTATGGAGTAATTCCTGTAACCCATTTAACTTTGGTTTTTTAGGTTATTTTTAATTTTTTTTAAATTTTATTATTTGATATTAGGTTATTGAACCTTAAACTTTGTGATTTTTTTTTATTTTTTTGATATAATGTTATCCCAATTTTATATCTCAGATTGTAAATTAGTTGAGTTAACATAAGCTTACTCTAGTTTTGCCTTTGGTCATCAAGTTTTCTTGAACTCAATTGTTTTATTCAATTTCTTTTTGGTCGGTTTAGCCTAGTCTAACAACTAAACTGTAAATTTAATATGCTAACTCAAAAAGTAATTTTTTTAAAGTTTTTTTTAGTTCATCCTTCAACGTTAAACTGTGTCGACTCAAGGTTTTTTTTTTAAAATTATTATTTTTTTAAAATTTTATCTTTCATTATTTAGTTTAATTAAGAGTTTACCTCTATTGTTTTATTCACTTTTTTATGTGTGGGCTTATCAGGGTCTCGCAATTGAGTCGTGAATTTAGCATACTAATCCGAATTCAGTGTTTACTTTGTTGATAATTAAGTTTCAGATTTTTTTTTCTTTTATGAAATTATTCTATTTTTATTTTGTTATCAAATAAGATCGTTGAGACATTTTAAAAAAATTTAAAGAGTATCTTTTCATAATATTTAACAAATATTTATTTTTTTTACTATTTATTGTTTTATTTTTTAATAATTATATTATTAAATTAATTGAGATTATGAAATTCATTTAAAACAATGATGGAGGCGTTAAAATTTTCTCAATCCTTTTAAAATACTATAATTGCTTGGGCATTTTTATTTTTTTATTTTTTTTAAATTGATTTGGTTAATAGCATTAAGAAGTCATCTCTTTAGTTATTTCTTAATCGATGAAATTATCAGAACGCTTAACATGCCAGACATAATTAGGGCCAAATCCTGATCCAAACGAGCTACAACTTTGATGTAGTGTATTTTTTTTATTCAATATTATAATATTATTTATTTTTAAAATTATTTTTTTATTTTAAAATATATGAAAATAATATTTTATTTTTATTTTTTAAATTTATTTTTAATATTAATATATTAAAATAATAATAAAATATTAAAAAATTAATTTAAAATTAAAAAATCTTAATTTTTTTTAAATCACGGTAAGATCGCAAAAACAAATAATGACAAAGCTTGCTGCATGGAGTATAAACATAGAACAAAAAATGAAGATCATTAATCTTGTTCACAGGTCAAATTTGCCAGTAGTATGGTCTGCCAAGTGAAGTTCAGTTAGTTTGTGATTAATGTTGAATGAATAATGATATGTGGATGGTAATGCGCTGACAAATCTTATCCTCTTTCCCTCTTCCACTTTGAAAAATACAATTTACCAAACAAAAACAAGGACAGCTAAGCTTGCCTCCTCGGCTACAGTTACAGTTCGGATTCCAGTTGCAGTTCCTGCCTCTGCCTGGCATTCTTCACTAATAAGCAATAACCAGACCTAAATGGAACTGATCTCCCTCTTCCCTAACTGTCATCAAAACCCCGCTGCCATTCTACTCCGCGAGCCTCTCCTCTCCATTCCCATCACAAGTGATCTATCTCTCTCATTTTATAAATCACTTTTTTTTATATGTATGTTTGGATTCTTACTTGCTATGACGACGACGACGACTACTACTACTAATAATAATACCACTTACAAATGTTTACAAAATTTGTTTGAATTGGCAGAGAGGAGGCTGTCCAACGTAAATTCAGGTGCGCTGAAATGTCGCTCCTCACCGTCTTCCTCTGATGATGAGACTACAAAACCAACCTCACTATCTTTGCACCAGGAGGGAAGGAGGGCACTCGTTGCTTCTCTTCTTTCAACTGGTTAGTTCTATTCCATCAATGATATTCTCAATGATGGTTCTTTAATTAATGGTGAGATTTGAAGTTCCGTTACTTCTTCTTCTTGAAACTGTGATTTAGCTGTTGGGATTTATGTCTGTGATGTGGCCGAGGCTGCTAGCACGAGTAGAAGAGCTGTAAGTTTCTGACTTCTATATGGGATATTTTTTGTCTCTTAAGTTATGTATGTTTTACTTTCAAATGGGTACTAAAGTTGCACAAATTCTGCAAATCTTTTTGTTCTGTGCAGCTTAGAGCATCCAAAATACCGGAGAGTGACTTCACAACCCTCTCCAATGGTCTGAAGTTAGTACATTAAAGTTTAGTTAATGTGAATTCTTTTCTTTGCTCCGGTTTTTGCCCTTCCTATCTAATATAGGCATTGGAAAATTACCTTTCTCTGCTTCTCTCAAATAATTGAATAGCCACTTGTTAGTAAATTCACCAGAAAGCTAGAGCCTATCATGTGATACCATTATGCAAACCTTCATTTTTATTTATTTTTTCCTCTCTCTGTGCAAGGACAGAGCTACATTGTTAGATTTTTAGAATTCAGTATTGAATGATTGTGTCATTAACCGTTTTTTAGTCTCACAAACTGTCGTTTTACATGCTATTTCATTTGTCAATTTCATACCAACCATATTTGTCTATATATTTGAAGGCAAATCATGCAAATTCTGATAGAGATATTCTTCAGGTACTATGACTTGAAGGTCGGGGGTGGTCCTAAGGCTGTGAAGGGATCTCGGGTTGCAGTACGGTTGTGGCCCGGTTAAATTTAAATTTTTTACTACCTGATGTCTAAACTACTCCCTATTATATTACACTGATGCATCAAATATTAGCACCAACTCTTATGGCTTAATTTCACGAGCTTGTCACAGTACTTGTGGATCACTTTTTTCTTCCCTACATCCTCATCCACATCCATGTTCCCAGCTTCTATAGTTTCTATACCTTTATAAGATTATCGAACTTGTACAAAACTAGAATTACCTTGCTGATTTTTCAAAACCATTTAAGAAGAAGAAGAAGACTTTGATTTCATGATGAACCTCATTTCAGAAGAAGGAATGTTCTTCTGTAGCTTCAAAAGTACATCATTATTTTTACCACTTTTACTTTTCAGATTTCTAACTGATGGAGACAAGATGTTTGATGCATACTTCAGCATAGAATAATTTGCATGGATGACACAAAAAGTTTGATAATTTCACTCCTCTATTAATCTAAATTCCAGAGCCATTATGTTTTTGTGCTCTCTGTTACCTTGCAGTACATATACAATATAGCTGATGTAGTTGCGTTTATTTTAGGTTCACTATGTTGCCAAGTGGAAGGGAATCACGTTTATGACTAGTAGACAGGGACTCGGTGTTGGAGGTGGAACGGTAAGACTAGAGTTATGCACTTCTTCAGTTATACATCATTCATACATAACTTTAATCATTCATGCATGATTTGACTTAGACTAGAGTTGTGTACTTCTTCAGTTATACATCATTCATGCATGATTTGATGTATCATCCATCGAGTCCGCAATTTCTTTCCTAAAATTTCTCTGCCTTTTGGGCAATACATATTCCTTGAATTGTTGCAGCCTTATGGATTTGACGTGGGCCAATCTGAGAGGGGAGCGGTCCTTAAAGGATTAGATCTTGGGGTTGAAGGCATGCGTGTAGGAGGCCAGGTGACTCCTGTTTCTTCCGTATGGTAGCTTTGTTCTATCTAGACAGACTACATGATAAAGCATGCAATAGCTTATATATATCCATAGTTCAGCGTCGGGTGGGTCTTTCCAGCTCTTTAGTTCAAATGCTATCAATTAAAATATAAAATCTACATGTTAGAAAGCAATTGTAGTGTAAACAAGAAAGAAATTAATGCAGTTTTTTGGCACCCTCATTTCCAATAAGCTGAATTTAACTGCATGTGGATCACCTTATTATTGATTTCTGCTCTTTAGCATGTGGGGCACCATGGTTATCATGCTTAACTAACATTCTATATATAGTTAAGTTCGCTGAATCTCAACTGAATAATGTTTCTTTTCATGTGCTGATGAATGAATAATTATTTTTTGGCAGCGTTTGCTAATAGTTCCTCCTGAGCTAGCATATGGTAGTAAGGGAGTACAAGAAATTCCTCCAAATGCAACCATAGAGGTAAGAAGCTGTCTTTTTTGTTATATGGTAAGGATATATTCATGCAAGTGACATCTGGGAAATCCTACGGTCTTCATGTATCTGAAACATAACTTGTAATCCACCATGGCATATTGATGAACAGGGGAGTAGTTTCAACAAATTATAAGAATATGGTGTTTGATTAGCTGTATGATCCATGGGATGCTGTTACAAAATTCCTTGAGTGTCATATTTCTTGCAGTTATTGCATGGCGTGCACCAACTTCAGTATGTCATGCATGTTTCTTGGAGCAGACTATATAAAAGGAGAAGGAAAAGGAACCCTGAAAACTCAATGTTCCTTATTTTGGTTTTAAACAAACAAGATAGGAGACAAAATTCTTAATCTTTGGCCATCCGTGTTCGTAATTTCAGCTTGTTAGGATTTCTTAGATTGAAGCACTGTACATCATCCAAATTTAAAAGCTTGCTCGGTGATTCCTTTGTCGTCAGAGGTCAAACCGCAAATAGTTCAAGATACTTTGTTGTTGTCTTATGAACGCACAGGACCCAGCTTGATTGTTTGTAGGTTTTTCCCTTTCGGAGAAATCTTTTTACATGAATACATGAAAATCTTTTAGCTTTGAAATCCATTTAACGCATCCGAGATTCTTGAAAATCATTTGATTATATGTACATGAAAAAGAGATGATGTGAGTAATTGTACCCTAGCTTTCTGCGCGAATCTTCATGTTAATTTGTGAAGTATAAACCATGATTTCTGCTGAGAATGACACAAGTAAAGCTAAGCTATATCTTTCACGTTTTACTTTCGTTCACTAGTGTAATTTAAATTTGAAAAATTATAAATAACCCTTTCAGTGGTTAATGGCCAGTTCAGGTGGGCCGTATCTTCATCTCCTCTGTTTTGTTCCTTGTTTGAGTTTATTCTTTCATCTGATCACCTAGTGCTTTGAATATCACTTTTTAAAACTCTCAAGAAAGCCAGGTGAATGCTGTGATCAATTCTTCCACCAAGTCTTCCGAATATAGAAGAGATTAATCAAACCACATCACAACAGCCTTCCATCATATAGCAAGAGATTCTTTTGAACTTGATTGTTGTCGGTTCAAGAACTTGATTTCTATGGTAGTGGCTTTTACAATCTAGAGAGAGTTTCCCGTTTCTGAAATTGCTCAAGGTGGAAAATCAAATGAAAGGGCTATCTATTCCATATGATTTGCCATCAAGTTCTTAGTCTTATTCTATTTCTTTCCACATAAGCACAATTTCTGTAACTGATAGCCATCAAGTTCTTAGTCTTATTCTATTTCTTTCCACATAAGCACAATTTCTGTAACTGATCTGTCTATTTGCATTAAATATCTAGACATGGAATTTAACTTTGCCACTTTCTTTGTTGAATATGCAGTTGGATGTTGAACTGCTGGCCATCAAGCAAAGCCCCTTTGGGTAAGTTATGGCAGCCCACCTAGTGCACAGCGATTTTGATATTTCTTTGGCAGTTAGCCTTACTCATTGGTTTGGTATGCAGGTCTCCCGTAAAAGTTATTGAAGGTTAATGCATATATTGCTTGGCATGCTGGTTCATGCTTTGAGCTTTTATATTGACCAGATTGTTTCTGCACTTCGCCTCAGAGAGAACTGAATCTGCTGGCATAAGCTGGTACAAATACGTCATCAGCATAGCCATAAATGCACTGATAACCTGTATAAATCCCACTCTCCATCCTATCTTCTCGTTGTGTTCCTTTTTTATTGTTTTATTCTCCGAGCAAGTTGCTTGTGCTATTGGGTGTGAAAATGTTAGATGCTTAGTATTCTTATTATTATTTTTTTTATATGGCAAGGCAATGTTTACATATCTTCAATGTTCCAAATCATATGAATCAGAATATATATATATATATATATATATTCTGCATCCAATCAATTGCTTAAATGTTATATTAATTTTGTTTATATAAATATATTTATTTTTAATAAAGATTTTATTTATTTTTAATGCTTATCAAATATTTTATTAATGAATCTAAAATAAAAATAAAGTTTCTGAGATAGAAGTGTTTTGCAAAAAAAAATTATATAGTCATTATTATGGGTTTTCTATTGCATTAAAGTGTGTTCCAAAATATTCATAGTTAATACTTTATTAAAACCAAATATCAATTAAAGTTGTCAAGACTAGTGCATGGTATGTTTTTTTTCTTTGTAAAAGGAAGCATTTTTTCTCGTAAGTTGAGGTATAAGAGATACTTAGAATTAATATATAGATACCTGTTAGATGATATGTATATTGAACTGACTTGTATGATAATTTCATATGAAAATCTCACTTGTGTCCATGAAAATACTCACGTGATAGTTATCTAAGTGATTTTTAGATTTAATATTACTAAGTTATATTATATAGAAATCCTAATACATGTTCTAATTAAGGATAACAAACGAGTAAATATTGGGTATAACAAGAATTATAAGAAGATATTTGAGTAATTAAAAGAGAATTTCTCATCCAAAATGATTTAAAAAAATATTTCATAAATTTTTAGATAGTTGATTGTAAATCCCTGCGTAAGGTAGAATGAGACTTAAAAAAGGTTTCAAATCTTATTTAGAGAATCAGTAACTATAGTGTTGGGAACAAATATTACAATGTCATGGTCATACAAATTAATTACCCTAGCTAAAATACAACATACAAGATGGTATGGAGCAAACAAGGGGCTGATTCCACGAGGAAGATTTAATTCAAATTTTCATGCTATATAATATATAATTTTGGGGGATTTAGAGGTTATCTAGGCTAAAGCAAAAGCAAAAGCAAACAGAGAACTATTAAGTGAAATTTAAATAAAACCGATATTTATCAAAAAAACAAACATTGGTCGTAAGAAAACATCCACCTACAGAAATCAGAACTGATTATAGAAACTAGACATTAATTAATACTCTGAATATCTATCTTTTATTTATTTATATTGATTAGTTAACAGATCCGTTGTATAACTAATCTAACCATTAAACAACCACAATGTCCGCACTAGTAAGTTAATTTAATGGTAGCCTTAAGAACTAGATGAGTTGATTAATCTAGACAACTTAATTGTCTGTAGTTAATGTTTGATTTGATCAATCGAGTGTTCTCTTTAAGATTATTAATCTTAGTTGCTTCACAAGTTTATATATCGTAACTCCGGTTTTGATAGCAAACTTAGTAATAGATTGTTCACAATAATGACTTAGAGTTTGTTATAGTCATAGAAAATAAGTATAGGAGAACAAATATATTCAATCATCATATAAACTAAAAAGAAAAGATAAAATAGATCTCATAATTCTTGAAATCTGAAGGTTTTTGTGTCCTTGCAAATAAGAAAAAAGAGTTTAGCCTTGCATGTCTATTGAATAACTAACCAAAGAAGAAGAAGAATGCATGAATTCGGGTTAGTGGAAGAAAGAGTTTGTGTTCCTCCCTTCTGGTCACCCCCCTCTCTTCTCCTTTTTCCTTTTTCCTTTTTTCTTTTCTTTTATACCCTAAGAAACCCTAATTTTTATTTTACAAAATAGTACTTCCTTAAATAAATAATTTGTATTTAAGTACTTTAATAACTATTTTTCTAAAAAAAGAAGAAATAACATTGCATGAAATTTCAAGCTTTGACTTAGAGGAGATAAATTGCTAAAATAAAAATCTTGATGTCGGTTTGGGTGCTTCAGAACATAATTTGAACTTATTTATTCACAAAACTTGTTTGATAACAAAATTTATTTGTTATCTTAGAAAACTCATATCTCCCTCATACGAGATAGTTTTTGGCTGAAATTTGGTAAGTTGATAGGTATTTGAGTCAAGAATTCAAAAATATTAAGTTTGTATGAAATGAACTTCTATAACTCGAAATATTGAAGTTATAATGGTCGATGATCAACAATAGCAGATTAAAAGATTTAACCTTGAAGGTTGTGATTTGCATACTCTTTCTTTGTTTATATTTTTCTTGCCTTATATTTCCATCAAAATATGAATGTTAGCTTTCTAATGTCAACAAAATTATTCATTTAGACCTTCAAAGTTCACGCTCTGTATAAAATATCAACTAAAGATTAAATCTACTAATTACCTTTAATTTACTGCTTTTTGCATCATTCATCCAAAAATACCTTTAAAATATAAAATAAAAAATATCAAGGTATTTTATATATAAAATATAGGTAAAATACTAGTTAAATTTAGGTGAAACTATTGAATAATATGATTGAATATTAAACATAATTTAATAGAGCACACACATTACATACTATAATATTTAAATTATAATATTGTTAATAGAGCAATGATAATTATGTTGAGATAGTTGCTAAAAGATCAAGTCAAACTGCTTATAATTTTCTTAATATTTGAAGGAACATGACAGGAAGTTAAACATTATACTTGATTTTCAAATATAAAACAATCAATTGTTGAATTAATAATGAATTAATTTGTTTTATTTATTTAATCTTATTTTATCTGGCATGGTGATTTATTTTTTAGCTAACTTATTATGAAACCTAATAGGTCATATATATATATATATAAGAACTATTATTTAAAAATTTAAATTGAATGATTAATTAAGTGTGACTTGATTGTAAATAAAATTTTAAAATTAAAGATTAAAGTAATTTATACATGGAATTATAATTCTAGACCTAAAAAAATTAAATAGAATCTTGATTGAATAAATTTTTAAAATTATCCTAAAATAATATGTTCAGGAATAAAATTAATATTATATCATTTATATGATTTTTAAGTTTTTCTATAAATAGAATGATATACATCTTATTTTTAAGTAAATAACACAATACAAAATCCTTGAAAAACACAAGAAAAAGAGTTAGCAATTAGAGACATAACAATCTTTCTTTTCCAAAAAAGTTTTGGAGATTTCTTATTAGTAATTCATATAGATTACAGTTAGAAATTGGACATTTAAATGACTTATAATTTAAAATAACTCAACCTTAAAACAATTATTTAAAACAAAAAAAACTCTTAATCTTGAGGTAATATTCATATAAACCTTAAGCAACCTTAAATATATCTAATGAAATTTTTGGTAGTTAAAATTTTTTTTAAATTTATCATTTATGATATATGCATATGTTGAGAAACCTAATAAAATCTACTTGCAATCGAAATTGAACAAATTGGTGATAACTTTTGAATGGAGGACTTCATTTAGTTGTATAATTGAGCCATTATTGATTTGTGTTTAAAAAATAACATATCATTTACCTGGAACTGTTTCAGCTTTAATTTATGATGACGAATTATTTAAGCGAACCAACGAGAATTATATTGCCTTTGTTATTTCTTCTTCGTCGCCCATAGAAGGCCATAATGCCTGGTGTTTTTTTATTTCATATGAACTGAAGCATGGACCTTGCTGCATTCTTGTACTCGAATGACCATCTCCGAGCGACTATAAATGTTATTGTCAGACTAGATTGAAGGTTCACGCAATATTATGGGATGAATATTTTTTAAAAAAATAAAAAAAGTTTTATGCCAAACTTGGGGTTTTAAAAAAATCAAAGAATAGGATATTAAATTGTTGAGTTTAATAATCTAAGCTAATTTAATAATATTTTAAAAAAGTAATGATAATAAATAAACTAAATTAATAAAAAAATACATTGAATATATAAAAGAAATGACAATAAAAAAATACCTAAGTCAATCAAGATCAAGGAAAGAAAAGTGCAAAAAATAACAAGACTAATTCATAACCAATCAAATATTGAAAAATAATTTTTTTAAAAAAAATGCTAAAATAGAAGTCAACTAAAATTAACCTTTTAAACTTGTGATCTTAGTTATGAGACTGACATCACATTATAGAAGATAAATAAAAATAAAAATTATAAAGTAAAATCCTCAATAAACTAACCAATAAAGGTTGAAATAAAAAAAAATTAATTAGAAACCAAGATTAAAGGAATGAGGACTCAATTTTTTTTCTTATATTTTTTCAGACTTGTTAATTTTATTTGTTAAATCTTTATAAATAAAAAAATATAATTTTGACATTCTTGCAAAATAAAAAAATCATTTGATTCGGGCAACCCTAGTCAACTTACTCGACTAGTTACCAAAGAATTGCTTAGGGTCAACACCTGAACCGAGTTTAAAAACCATGATCAAAACATTAAGGACTTAATTTCTTCTTTAAATTCTTTTTAAGTTTTTTAAAAAATAATTCATTTTTTTTTGTAAAATTTCAACCAAATTAATGTCATTTTTATATAATTCTAATATAAAAAAATTACTTATCCTAGTAACCCTAGCCAACCCACCTACCCACCTGACTTATGACTCGGGATCAACCTTCGTGTCAGGTTTAAAAATCATAATTCAAAAAATAAGGATGCAATTTCTTTATAATTTTTTTAATCCTGTTGAATATTTTTCTTTCCATAATTGAAAAAATGATTTGGGTAACCTTGACTAACCCACTCAATTTATGACCAAGAACTTTTCTAGCGTTGACCTTTAGGTCAAGTTTAAAAATGAGGATTGAAAAAATAAAAATCAAATTTGATATTAAAATAAAATAAAATAAAATAATAAGGAATGAATCTGAATAAAAAAGTCAATTAAGAAAATAAATGAAACCAAAAGAAATTATAATGAAAACAATGAAGGAACAAATTTAAAAAAAAACAAAAATCAGTTATGAAATTGAAAAGAAAACCAATTAAAAAAGATGAAAAACAAAATAAATATCAATTAAAAAAACAGGATTAAATCTAACATGGAAGTAAAATAAAATAAAATAGAGGTTTCATGCATCTCTCAAATAGTGTGGAAAACCTCCACATGCTGGTCCGTTCTTATTAGGCGCTAGTAGCTTTTTTGGTTTTTTTTATAAATACCAAAACACCCCTAACCCCATATAAATTTGCAAACAATTTGGAGTTCAAAAAACACCAATACCCCTGAAAACAAAAGCATTTGTTTTAAAATCCATGGTTATTATGATAATCTCATTATGCTCAATAATAAGAAAAACTAAAAAAGCCCATGTCCTAAAGAAAATTGATATTCTCCTTTCAAGAGTATCTAAAACTTTACATTGTGCAATAACGAGAGTAAAAAACATGCATACCCCTTACTAATTCTATAAAACCAATTATATCTCATGTAAAAATAAAAAAATACTCATAAATGTTTTGTGTTTTTCTCTTTTAAAGACAACTTGATAAATTCATTATGCAATCCATGATGAGTTATGAGAGGAGCTATAGTAAAATAATGAGCTCTTTTAGTATTTTGTTAATTTACAGGGTTGAAAATTTTTAAGCATGCCTACTCGTTTGCCATTCAATTACAGTACAATTAATTATATATCTATCTAGTAACAAATTTTAGATCTTTTTATGTATGTTAAAAGAACATTGTACCCATGAATAAGTGGAGCTATAATAGCTTGATTGAAACAGAATATGATCTTGGAATCAACTTGAAACATGTAACCGATACAACTCCTGAAAAGACAAGACAATAGGTTTGGAGATGTGACACAAAGATTACTTTGAACCTAAGTACCAACGCTATTGGCATATGAAACCCCAACCCAACAAATAACAATTCGTGAATGAGAAGTATATGATGAAGTTACAAAGATAGTTGTTCTTTAATAAACTAATTTAGTTCATTAGAGAATCAATATAGGAGAGAAAACTTACCCTCACACATTCACAAAGAGAAATGCATCAATCTAAATTATTATTAAGTAAAATGTGAAAACTAAAAATTACATTCCAGAGGTATTTTATACGTGTAATAACCTAAGCTAAACCTCATAGTATCCAAAATGTGGACTTAAATGAGGCCTATTTACAATCATACTCAAACTTTTAATTAAACAAGTCAAAATACTAATAATGAAGTTTAAATCATGAAAAAAAATGAAAATAAAGGTTCGAAGCATGTTCCCATAAATAACACAGAAAATAATATAAAAGAGTCTTATTTCCTAGTCTTAATAGTCTTATTAGTTGAATAATCTATCCTTGTAGCTTTATGATCGGTTGTCGACTTTAGAAATTCCAAAAAGACTAAGAGAATCAATTCTGACTTGAAAATATTTGTTCTCACCTCTAGCTTTTCCTTGCAAAGCTTGATGTCCTTGCTTTACTTCCAAAACACAAATAATGTTTATTTCCTCTTTAGTTACTAACTATAATTGTTTTCTTCCTCGATAAGGAGAATCATTAAATAATCCTCTCTAGCTTAGGAAACAAATATACCACCCCTTAGTTTCCTTAGTGACTAAGAAACTCTTCTTTTGAATGCTAAGAATTTTCTCCCATTAAGGATTTGATCTAGCCTTTTTGCTCTCGTCTCATCTTCTATTGACTCTTGGGGAATTGAAATCAACACCATATGAAACTACTTAGTAGCACAATCCAAATGAATACATATGACTTCAAAAGCAAGAAAATTAAGAAAAGAAAAAAAATAAAACTACAATTATAGTCTCACGAGTAAGAAGAGAATTTGTACAAAATATAGATGAATTGAAGACATAAACAAAAAATAGATATAAAATATATGAAAATGATGTAAATAGCTCCCAAATATGCAAAAACATATGATGATAGTATATCGAAAGATATAAAATCCATAGAAACAAAACAAGTTTTAAAAGTTGACAAACTTGAATCCGAATCTAGACCCTAAAGCAAAGAATGTCCAAATGATCCCAAAATTAATATATAATATGATTAGGATGCAAGTAAATAGAATATCAAGTTGGAATTAATTTTGAGTCTTGATATATGGATCGAAAATTGATGCTAAATGCTTGACCGCTTTTTATGATCGGCTTATTTTAACTCTTAAGTGCACGAGTGTTCGATGTAGCAATTAACTCGGTAAGATCG
>SRLM01002224.1:0-15067 GCA_015708895.1 Populus ilicifolia | reverse complement strand
ATAAAGAACCTCACACCCCCCAACTTAAAATAATGCATTGTCCTGAATGCATGAACTAGAAAATATAAGAGATGGAAGAAAGAAGAAAATAAAAAATAAAAAATGAAAATAAAAATAAAAATAAAAATAAAAATAAAAATAAAAACTCATTACTTCTGATACTACAATGGTATTGGATCTTCAAGATCCAATGTCTCAACTTCAGCCACAACGTTTTCAAGATAAGGTTTCAATCGATGACCATTTACTTTGAAAATATTTCCATTCTTGGGATTTTCTACCTCAAATGCACCATGCTCAGAGATGGATTTAATCACAAATGGACCAATCCATTTTGTCCTTAACTTCCCAGGAAAAAGATGTAATCGTGAATTATACAAGAGAACCTTTTGACCGACATGAAAGGATTTTCTAAGAATATGTTTATCATGCAAAGTTTTCATCTTATGTTTTGAAATTTTTGCATTTTTAAATGTATCATTTCTCAACTCCTCTAATTCATCCAATTGAAGCTTTTTATTTTTACCAACCTCATTTTCATTGTCATTGAATTGTCGAATGGCCCATTATGCACGATGCTCAATCTCAATAAGGAGATGACAAGGCTTTCCATAAACTAGCCTATAAGGAGACATTCCTAAAGAGGTCTTATAAGCAGTGCGATATGCCTACAAAGCATCAACTAGTCGTAGGGACCAATCTTTACGATTTGGATTGACTGTTTTCTCTAAAATGTTCTTGATCTCCCTATTTGCCAACTTAGCTTGGCCACTAGTCTGTGGGTGATAAGGGGTACTAACCTTGTGAATTACACCATATTTTCTCATCAAAATCCCAATGGGCTTGTTACAAAAATGTTTTCCCCCATCACTAATCATAGCTCGGGGTATGCCAAAATGAGAGAAAATATTTTCTTTCAAGAATTTAACCACAACTCGATGGTCATTAGTTCGAGATGCAATGGCCTCCACCCATTTAGACACATAATCAACAGCTACAAAGATGAATTGGTAACCAAATGAGCTTGGAAAAGGTCCCATGAAATCAATCCCCCAACAATCAAATATTTCCAAAACAAGGATGGGGTTAAGGGGCATCATGTTACGTTTAGTGAGGCTACCTAGTCGTTGGCATCGGTCACATGCAACACAGAAGGCATGAACATCTTTAAATATGGTGGGCCAATAAAAACCACATTGCAAGATTTTAGAAATGGTTTTCTTGGAAAAGAAATGCCCACCATAGGCTAATGCATGACAAAAATTAATGACACTTGGAATTTCATGATCAAGGATGCACCGCCTAATAATTTGGTCAGGACAATATTTAAATAGGTAGTGGTCATCCCAGAAAAAGATGCACACATTGCGCAAGAATTTTTGTTTGTCAAGTTTAGACCAATGAGAAGGAATTTGACTTGTGGCTAGGTAATTTGCTATGTCAGCATACCATAGAGAACCAATGTAGGAGACAATACCTGCACAAAATAATTTTTCATCAGCAAAGAGTTCATTTATCGGAGATTCATCAATTATGGTCTCATAACTTGAAAGACGAGACAAATGATCAGCCACTACATTCTCTACTCCCTTTTTATCTTGAATTTCAAGGTTAAACTCTTGGAGTAGGAGGATCCATCGAATTAAACGTGGTTTGGCATCTTGTTTTGTGAGCAAATATTTCAATGCTGCATGATCAGTGAAAACAATAACAAGAGATCCAACCAAATAAGACCTAAATTTATCTAATGCAAAGACCACAGCTAAGAGTTCTTTTTCAGTTGTAGTGTAATTCAATTGAGCATCATTCAAAGTCTTGCTAGCATAATATATGACATGAGGTTTCTTGTCCTTTCTTTGCCCTAAAACAGCCCCAACTGCAAAATCACTGGCGTCACACATTAGTTCAAATGGTAAAGACCAATCAGGAGCTTGCATGATTGGTGTAGTTGTCAACAACCCTTTAAGCTTTTCAAAAGCTTCTTGACATTTTGATGTCCAATCAAATTGGACATCTTGTGACAACAAGTTACACAATGGTTTGGCAATGGTACTAAAAGAATGAATGAATCTTCGATAAAAACCAGCATGTCCTAAAAAGGATCTCACATCTTTCACAGTCCTAGGGGTAGGTAATTTTTGAATGATTTCCACTTTTGACTTATCTACCTCTATTCCTTTTGAAGACACAATGTGACCTAAGACAATGTCATGTGTCACCATAAAATGACACTTCTCCCAATTGAGTACAAGATTTCTCTCTCCACATCTTTCAAGGACTTTTTCTAAATGCATTAGACACAACTCATATGAATCCCCATAAACTGAAAAATCATCCGTGAAAACTTCCAGAAAATTTTCCACCATGTCACTAAAGATACTCATCATACACCTTTGAAAAGTGGCAGGTGCATTACACAAACCAAAAGGCATTCTTCTATAAGCATAGGTACCAAAAGGACAAGTGAAAGTGGTTTTTTCTTGGTCTTCTAAAGAAATCTCAATTTGGTTGTAACCTGAGTATCCATCAAGAAAACAATAGAAAGCTCTTCCAGCTACTCTTTCAAGCACTTGGTCTAAAAATGGAAGTGGAAAATGGTCCTTCCTAGTCACCATGTTCAATTTACGATAATCAATGGACATACGCCATCCAGTTTGGATTCTAGTTGGTACCAGCTTATTATTTTCATTCTTCACTACCGTGACTCTAGATTTTTTAGGGACAACTTGGGTTGGACTAACCCATTTTGAGTTTGCAATAGGGTAAATGATACCTGCATCAAGTAGCTTAAGCACTTAACCTCTCACTACTTCCTTCATGTTTGGGTTCAATCGTCTTTGCATTTGCCTCACAAATTTAGCCTCTTCTTCAAGATAGATTCTATGTGTATATAAAAGAGGGCTAATTCCTTTCAAATCAGTAATTTTCCACCCAATTGCTTCTTGTGTTTTCTCACGACTCTCAAAAGTTTTTGTTCTTGCTCTATGCTAAGTTTTGATGAGATCACAATAGGATATGATTCATCTTCCCCTAGAAAAGCATACTTAAGATCACTCAGTAAAGGCTTCCTTTTTGGTTTATAAGGCTGGACAAAAGATGCCTTAACTTTGACATGAGGTGAAATCAAAGGCTCAAATGATGGGGTTCATTGACCTATTGACATAATAGGCATTGGATCTAGATAAGTCTTGAGTTCTCTCTCATCAACATATTCCAAAGAACAAAATCTTTCATCATAAATTAAAGTTCTCTCCAATGGATCCTTGATCCACACTCTCTCAAAGTGTTCTTGACAAACTGTTTGGATCAAATCTACCTCTCTAATGTCCTCATGTTCCCCAATTTGTTTAGAGACATTGAATATGTTCATCTCCACAGTCATATTCCCAAAAGACAATTTCATCACCCCATTCCTACAGTTAATTAAGGCATTGGATGTAGCTAGGAAAGGTCTCCCTAAAATGACTAGGATGGGAGCATTAGAACCTTGAATTGGTATGGTGTCTAACACTACAAAATCAACAAGAAAGTAGAATTTATCTACTTTGACCAACACATCATTAACGACACCCCTGGGAATCTTGATTGACCTATCAGCTAATTGAAGAGTGATTCGAGTAGGCTTGATTTCTCTTAAACCTAATTGTTCGTAAATAGTGTAGGGTATTAAATTCACACTTGCTCCTAAATCCAACAAAGCTTGATCTATCTTATGACTTCCAACAATGCATGAAATGGTAGGACAACCAGGATCTTTGTATTTGGGAGGGGTCTTAAACTGGATGATGGCACTAGCATATTCAGTCAGAAAAGCTCTTTCTTTCACATTCAATCTCCTTTTGACTATGCATAAATCCTTAAGAAACTTTGCATAAGATGGAACTTGTTTAATTACATCAAGGAGTGGAATATTGACTTTCACTTGTTTGAACAATTCATAGATTTCTGAGTTCATAAGATCTTGTTTAGGTTTCCCTAACCTTTGTGGAAATGGTGCTCTAGGAACAAATTCTAAATCACTCACTTTGACTCTAATTTTTCTTGAATCATCTCCTTTTTCACTCATCTCTTTCTCATTTATCTCACCTTCTTTGTCACTCAAACTCTCATTTGTCATTTGTGTTTTGATTCCCTCTTCACTTTCCCTAGATTTCTCCTCCACAATACCTGTAGGAATCCTAAAACCTATACCTTTGTCAATAATCTTTCCACTTCTAAGAGTAGTGATGGCTTGGACTTGTTCATGGTTTGAAGGTTCACTAGGTGAAGATTCACTCATGTGTACCTGACCTCTAGGATTAGGCATTGGTTGAGCTAGGATTTTTCCCTTCTCTTGAATGCTTAGTGATTGAGTCAACTTAGTTAGTTAACTTTGAATGTCATCTAAGGTCTTATTGGTTTGGTCTTGAAATTTGTAAGCTTGGTTATTGATTCCTCCTTGCGTTTGCATGAATTGTTGAAGAGTATCCTCCAGGGATCTCTTATGAGGTGGTTGGTATGTGTTATGTGTGGGAGCATGAAATGGTTGGGATGGAGGTTGAAATGTTTGAGGTACTGAAGAGCCCTCATTTCTCCATCTAAAATTTGGGTGGTTCCTCCATTCAGGATTATAGGTCTTAGAGTAGGGATTGCCTACTTGGTTTGGAAATGACTTTCTAACATTACTTGAATTAGAAGTTTGGCCATATAGCACTTCCTTGAAGGCTGGAATGGTAGGACACTCAGTTGTCCTATACCCTTTACTCTCACAAACAACACAACTTTCCTCCTGTTGTTCACTCATGACATGCATTTTTTTAATCTCAAGAGACTCTACTTTCCTAGCCAATGAGGCTAATCTAGCATTGAGGTCATCAGTATCTTTCAATTGAAACTTTCCACTTGAATGGGAAATGGTGTTTCTAGACTCAACATGAATTGGGAGAGAAGTCTCCCATTGCTTTGTGTTTTCAGCCAATTGATCAAAAAAATCAAAGGCCTCACTTGGTTCTTTGTCATAAAACTCACCATTACACATGGTTGACACTAGCTTTTTAAAATCTATGGTAAGAGAGTCATAGAAGAAACTCACTAACCTCCACATCTCAAAACCATGATGGGGGCATGCATTTAACAAGTCTTTGAACCTTTCCCAAGCTTGGTGAAATGACTCATTTGGACTACAAGAAAAATTCATCATTTGACATTGTAAGGCTGCTATCTTATGAGTGGGGAAGCATTTTTTCAAAAATTCAGCTTGCATTTCCCTCCATGTACCTCTATAGACCTAGGACGCAGGGAATTTAGCCAAAGCTTGGCTTTATCCTTTAGAGAGAATGGGAATAATTTCAGCCGAATAGTTTCTTCAATGCATGTTCTATCAATAAAAATATTACATACCTCTTTAAAGTCCTTAATGTGTATATATGGATTTTCAAAATCCATACCATGATATGTGGGAAGAAGTTGGATCATGCCTGGTTTCAAATTGAAAGCTAGTTGATTCAGAGGCAAGATAATACACGAAGGTGTACTTTGTCTAGCTGGGTGAAGATACTCTCTAAGAGTTCAAAAATTAGGTTGATCATTGAATTGTGGAGGTCCATTACCTTGAACACTCCCTTCACCCTCTATATCTTCAACATTAGCCATGATGAAAAAAAATAATAATAATATAACAATTATATGAATATGAAAAGGAAGGAAAAAAAAAGATTGCAAATAAAAGTAAATGAAATGTAAATGATAAAGTAATAGCTCAAAAATAAAAATACAACAAATTAGAAAATTCACACTTCAACTAATAAGCAATATTAACAATAATAACAAGCATGAATATAAGAAAAATAATCACAATAAAACAACAAAAACAAATAAAATAAACAAGAGGCGGTAAAACCAGCCTTTCAATATAAACAATAAATATTATAAACTAATTAGAATATAAATCAAAAGAAAAATGGTTGAACAAAAAAAACTAGCAATTAGCAATCCAACAGTCCAATATTTGAAAAGTTAAGGTCAATTTTTTTTTGGGCGGTAAAACCAGCCATATGATGTTTTATTCAATTTTTTTTTTGCGGTAAAACCAGCCAATTGATTTTTTTTATATATATTTTTTTGTTTTTTCCAATAATTAAATCTAAATTTGTTACCTATACTTGTTAGCTCCCCGACAACGGCGCCAAAATTGCTAGACCGCTTTTTATGATCGGCTTGTTTTAACTCGCAAGTGCACGAGTGTGCGATGTAGCAATTAACTCGGTAAGATCGAGGTCATATCATAGAGAACTAGATCTAGAAATTAAGCTAGGTAACAAAAAAAAATCAAGAGAAATTAAATTAACAATAACTTGGTTGAAAATAATTGATGGATTTGTTTTCAAAGATGAAAAAATGTAAATAGATTTTAAAAGACAAGAAAAGGTAAGTCTTGGTCCAAATCAAATTTAATGGTGATGTATTGGTGATTTCTTCAACATATATAAGATAACTCAACCTAATATCAACAATGGTAATATTAGATCGGAAGATATTACAATGAAATTTAGAAAGATGAAAATACATTATTGCTTAAGAATGAGCAAGTACTTTCATATTAAGTAAGACATTGAATCAAGCAATCTCTATACCAAAACTAAAGTTTGTGCATAAAAATTCAAGATTATAACATTACCTATATGATTTCTAAATTTTTTTTTGCAATAATAAATCATTCATGAAGAAAATAAGAAGATAAACATTAAGATTCATTCATATCCTAAAGAACTCACCTCAATCACCATTATCCTTGATTCAGATCTAAGAAAGAGATTAACCAACCATGACTTTATATAAGAACACTTCAATAAACATGAAATAACTTGAATCAAACTGAAATAATAAGTTTTACAAACTAAAGAACCGAAATCTATAAAGAAAAACACAACACAATTTCAGAAAAAATTCGGACACAAATCTGACTCTAACTTTGGATAGCAATTTGACCCTTTTCAAAGCCTCCTCTCGAGATGTCTATTAGAGACATATTTATAGGCAATTCTGTCACCTTTCCAGATCATTAAAGAATAGCTCATTTGGACACCTGAGGCAAACGTTATGGGCAAAACACCGAAAGGTGTTCTGAAACATCAAATCAGGGCAGCTTTACAACCACTTTGGTGCACGTTTTTCTTCCTCATTTATGAGCTATCGCTTTCTTCTTTTTGACCCAAAATAATGTAAAAATATCCCCTCCAACTTTCCATCCATGTGTTTGCCTTCTTGGATCAATGAATTACCCAAAATAAATCAATTGTTGTTGTGTGGACATGTAAGATCATGGATTGTTTTTGGGCTGATTTGGGGCCGAATTTAAGCATCAAATAAGTATACAAATATACCTATTATTTGGGCTAAGATTGACATTGAAACCTTGAGTGTTTAATGGTTGAAGTTTGCACACATCATAAGGCAAGTTTGGGCTTGAAATAGATCATATGATATTTTTTTCTAGAGTTGGAATAGAATTGATTTTTGGGATAAATTTGGAGAATTTATTTGAACAAGATTTGCTTCAATCTTCAACTAAATATCTCTTCAATTCTTTGTTCTGAATTCCGATGTTGAATTCCTGAATTAATTCATTTAAGCTCCAAAAACCTATCGAAACATTAAAACAAACTTCATTACTAAAAAACACATCAATTATTATAAAAAGATGAAATAAAAATAATAAATACATATGTAAAATAAGAGACTTAATGATACTTTTGATGCACAATCACTTATTATCGGAAATGCATCTTTAAAATATTTGATCAAAATAATATTTGAATAAGTAAGGGTCATCCTAATAAAAGTTCACTTCATTCAAAAAACTTTTCTTTATTTTCTGTATTTTAGTGAGTTGGTAAAAATCATGAAGTAAGAAAATTAACAAAATTAGCAAACTAAGATATTGGACTAAGAGAAAGTAAGGATTCGTAAAGAAAGTAATCATTAATTAGTGGGATGTCAGATGTTGAATCTATTATCATTTTTGACAAATGATTTGTGACAACATTGTCAGTGTCTTTCTTGTCCTTGATTTCTTCCTAAGAATATATCATTTGTAATTCTTCAAATTCATCAAACTCAGTTTTACTCAAGATAGATTCAAATTGATCATAAACTAAATCTTCAATAAGATCTACTTTCTATGAATCATTATCATCTCCAATTTGCTTGCAAATATTGAAAACATTCATCTCTAGTGTCATGTTTCCAAATGATAGCTTCATCAATCCATTCTTAAAATTAATCAATATATTAAAAGTTGTAAGAAATGGATATCTTAAAATAACAGGAAATGAATTACATGCTTCAATAGGTCATGTACAAGACAAAAAAAAATCCACAAGATAAATGAATTTATCAACTTGTACTAACACTTCTTCTACTATTCCTTTAAGTATTTTTATAGATCTATTAACATGGTGGATGATTAGTGCTTAAAAGAGCATTTTTATTAAGATTTTATATCATCATTTTGCACTTGAAGTATTAATAACTCCTTCACTAAAGCATGTTTTATAGTCACATATCTATTAATATAAGATACCTTTAATTTATGGTAAATTTTATTTTAAATATAGACCTATTATATAAATAAAAGAATTGATTTATGAATTTAAAAACTGAAATTGAAAGGACAAAGAGATGGGTGAACTTAGAAAAGAGATGTTGGCATAGTCCAAAACGGAATACTATTTCGTAATTGGGTTATATCTGGAGCTGTAGATCTCGAATTTAGGTCAACTTTAAATGGATAGAAAGGTAAAACATAGGTCAACAACTTTCATAAGAGACTAAGATTTAAAAAGGCTATTTTCAAGTCCAAATTATAGCAACAAGAAAAAAGTCTCGCATACTTCTTGAAATATACCATTCTTAACAAGGTCTATTATAATACTTCTTGAAATATTCAGGTTTACAAACTCTTACATTATTATTACTTAATTCTACTCATATACTCATTTAACATGTATTCTTAAAACTTAATTTTCACACACACATTTTAAGATATGATTGTCAGTTGCACATTAGATTATTACATTATTTATGTTCTTTTGTTAAAGGTAACAACTAAAGGAAAGACATGGTATATAATTTGAAAAAAAAACAAAAAAAAGAGCAAAAAATATGATGATAATAAAAATATAGATAAGTTTGGTTTCATAACCTCCTTAACCTAAGCAATTAAGCCTGAAGGAGTGTTTTAACACATAATACCCTAAAATCAATAGACTTGGGAGCTATTGGCCCAACACTTGTTACATGGGTTGAGGAGAAAAGCTTAAGAGAATCAAACATTGCACTATCTACGTATCAGTATCTACGATTCGAGTTACTAAGCTCATAGGGTGTCTCAACACCTAATGCCTTAAGACTAACTAGTCTAGGAGTCATTAGTTGAAAGCTTGTTACATGAGTTAAAGATGCATAGTGTTTTAAGTTATATGTATATATATTTAAAAAAAGAAATTAATAAGAATCCCAACTTAAGGAAGTTAACCTTAAACATTAAAACAAAAATTTTGTTTTCTTTCGAGAAAAGCCCCATAATTATGTATTGGTATATTGAGCACAAAAGAAAGGTTTATTAATATCTTGTTAAAAGGTATTGAGCAGATATATAAATTTAATGAGAGTTTGTTTATCTAGATAGATTAATGAAAGTTGAATGATGAATACCATACTTTATGTAATTTGGAAATTGTTTTTCTATTTTAATGTTTTGATTACTAGAGACTAATAATAAGCTGGTTAAAGGGTGTAATTAGTACTTAAAAGTGCATATTTTATCAAGGTTTTATGTCATCATTTTGCACTTAAAGTATCAATAACTCTTTAACTAAAGTATGTTTTATAATAACATATCTAATAATATAACATACATTTAATTTATGGTAAATGTTCATTTTAAATGCAGGCTTATCACATAAATAAAAAGATTGATTGATGAATTTAAGAACTGAAATTGAAATGACAAAGAGATGACCAAACTTAGAAAAAAGATGCTGGTGCATTCCAAACCGAAACACTATTCCATAATTGGGTCATATCTAGAGTTGTAGATCTCAAAGCCCAAGATCTAAAAAGGTCATGTTCAAGTCTAAATTGTAGCAACAACAAAGAACTCTGAATCTGTCTTCTAGCCCGAGCACTGTTTAGTCTTTGGCCAATATCTAGAGTTCTAGAAGTTCAAATGACCTGAATGTTTTACACAAAAAAGCTTAGACAATTTCCTACAACTTTCATGTATTCAAATGGGTCCAATTTTGATGTTATCAATGATGTTTTGGTCAAACAAGGGAAGATAAGGATTGTCATCAAGTCAAGAGTTGGTCACCCACTCATCGATTAGTCATCAAATCAATAGTTTTCAATTTTGGCCTATAACAGGAGGCATTTGCCATGCATTAGACATCTTGGTTTCCAGATCAAAATCATGCTCTTGCTTATTTTTGTGTTTTTTGTAATGATTATGCTTTGCTTTCATTAATATCAAGTTTATGCCTTTCATTTCCTTTCCTTTACTTAGTTAACTCTTATCTTATTTATGTTCTTATTTTATTTATTTATTTTTCTTTCTTTCATTATGTTTAGCTAAGTTTATTATGTCAAGGTGAAAAGGTTACACTAATGGTGTAAGAATAAGTATCGTTTTAACTTTATATGGACTTGAATGTTTGATACTAACATTTTTTGTATTTGTTATCTTATTCACTCTTTAATATTTTGCTTGTTAAATGACTAATCTTGATTTATTTTGTATAACACTTGGTACAACAAATGCTTGACACTTTCATAGCCCATACTGTATGGTATAACCGACACCTGAGCTATGAAAAGAACTTAATTTGTTGTTAACATAAGTTATAATCATGAATGCTTGACGAGATTTACAAGTATTAGCATTAATCGAGTAAGATAACTAATGTGATAATGTTAACAATCTATAATAAGATTGGACCCTCCTTTGTGTGTGGTTTCCAATTGAATAATAAGAATTTATATTGTACTTGTTTGACATACCATTAGTAGATCCTCTAACCTTGACACTTGTTATTATCATTGTTTAATCCTTACATTAATATTCCATCTCATCTTCTTCTTCTTTTTATTTATTATTATTATTATTGTTACTACTACTACTATTATTATTGTTATTACTAGTATTATTGTTGTTGTATTATTGTTATTTATAATTTGTACAATTAACCTCCCTGTGGTTTGACCCCAGTCTTGCTGGGTTATTTATTACTTCGATACTCCTACACTTGGGAGAAGACATCAATCTTTTACTCATGTCAATTGGGCTATAAAAGTGCTAAGTATTTGTTGTACAATGTGTCATACAACATAAATATAGATTAACCATTTAATAAGCAAACTATTAATAGTGAACAACATAATAAATATAAAAGATATTAGTATCAAACATTAAAGTCCATGTTGAGTTTATACTATACTTATTCTTACACCAGTTATGTAACTTTTTCACATTGACATAATAAACTTAACTAAACATAATGAAAAAGAGAAATATAAATAAACAACATAAGAAAATAGGTATAGTAAAGGAAATTAAAAGTATAAACAAGAGATTAAGGAAAATATAACATGAAATAAAACTTAAACATTAAAAAAATATAAAGAAAGAAATAAAGAGCATGATCTTGATCTAAAAACTAAGATGCCTAAATACAAGACAAATGCCTCCTTTTATAGTTCAAAATTTAAAACTATTAATTTGTTAACTAATTGTTAGGTGGGTGGCTATATTTTGACTTAGTGACAATCTTTATTTTCTTATCTAATCAAAATATCATTGTTAACATCAAAATTTAAATAGACTGTCCAATGAAAGGTCTAGGAAATTGTCTTAGATTTCCAACAAAAAAATAAGAACATTTGGACTTCTCTATTGTTGTTATAATTTAAATTTAAAAATGACTTTTTTGAATCTTGGACTCCCATTAAACTTTTAGGCCTACATCTTAGCTTTCTAACCATATAGAGTAGACCTAAATCCAAGTTCTATAACTCTATTTATGATCTAATGACCAAAAGTGTTCTAGTTTGAATTGAACCATCATCTTCTTTCTATGCTTGACCCTCTCTTTGTCTTCTAAATTTTAAAAGTTAAACTCATCAATCAATCCTCTTATTTATGTGATAGGCCTGCATTTAAGATGAACATTTACTATAAATTAAAGGTAATCTTATAGTATTAGATATGATATTATAAAACATGCTCTAGTTAAGAAGTTATAAATACTTTAAGTGCAAAATATGGTATAAACTCTTCATAAAAATATACTTTTAAATATTAAACACCCCTCAACCAGCTTATTGCTAGTCCCTGATAATCAAAGCATAATAAAAAAATAATTTTCAAGTTCCATAAAGCAAGATATTCATCATTCAACTTCCATTAATCTATTAAAGTAAACAAACTCTCATTAAATATATCTACTTAATACCTATTTACCAAGATATTAATAAACCTTTCTTTTATGCTCAATATATTAACATATAGTTATGGGGCTTTACTTGGATGAAAACAAAATTTTATTCTAATATTTAAGGTTAACTTTCTTGGATTAAAATTATTATCTTTTCTTTTTCTTTTTCTTTTTTTAATATATATATATATAACTTAAACCACAATGCATCTTTAACTCATGTAACGAGCTTTCGACTAATAACTTCCAGACTAGTTGGTCTTAGGGTATTAGGTGTTGCGACACCCCTACAAGCTTAGCAACTCGTGTTATAGATATTGATACATAGATAATGCAATGTTTGACTTCCTTAAGCTTTTCTTCTTAACCTATGTAACAAGCTTTAGGTTGATAGATTCTAAGTCAATTGATTGTAGGGTATTAAGTGTTATAACACATATTTGGGCTTAATTATTTAGGTTAGGGAGGCTATGAAACCAAACTTATCTATATTTTTATTATCATTAATTTTTAATTTTTTATTTTTTTTGCAATTTGTTTTTTCAAATTATATACTATCCCTGTCTTTTAGTTGTTACCTTTAACAAAATAATATAAATAATATAATAATCCAATATACAATCCATAATCATATTTTAAAATGTGTGCATGAAAATGAAGGTTTAAGAATACTTGTTAAGTATATGAGCATAATCAAATGATAACAATGCGATAGTTTGTAAACTTGAATATTTCAAGAAGTATTCGAAAAGACCTTGATAATATTTACTAAAATGTGTATCAAGAGTCAATAAAATTCCTTCTTGCTCTGTCATCCTAATAACAATTTTGTCAAATGGTTTTATTAAAAATAAAAGCGGTTAGCTGATTACTTTTTTTTTTAATGTCAAGTATTACCCTTTCCCCTAACCAAGAAGATACATTGTCCTTAATGTTCTAAGGTAGAAAGATAGAGTAAAGAAGACATTACCTGAAGTAGCGACCACTCACAAACCTAAAACACACTTAAATAAATATAAGAGATAACAAAATAGAAAAATAATATGCTAGTAATAAAACCAAAAGACATAAATTTTTACAAACTAAGACTCAAATTGTAGTTGTGATTAGGGCTCATATCTTCCCTTGGTTTTACTTTTAAAAACAGCTTCAATGCCCTCTATATACTGAGATAGGCTTTCCATCTAGTTTTCTTAAAAACTAGCAAACAAGATCTTTTATAGTCAGATTCTCAAGACTAAGTTGATCATGTTTTTCTTCTTTTTTTTTATAAAAATGAAGCCATAAATCATGAAGTGTATAATGCATATATCTACTAAGATGCATCTCAAGATTTAATAGAAGATTTTCTAAACACTTCTTACTCAGGCCATTCTTAATGAATTGTATTTTATCTTCATGGTTTATAGATACCATTCCTAAATAATGACATTGTGCATTCCAGGTTCATCTAACTCATCGATGATAGATTTTCAGTTGTTTTGTACGACGTTTCTTTGTAAAAATAATCTTACATGTCCTAGACATGTATGACATAATAAATTGGAGGGAAAGTATTTGTCATTAAAATTAGGTTAAGCCATGTGTGGTATGTGATTGGGGACATGAAACCATGATAATTTACACATAAAATCTAGTTTATGAAAGTTATGTGTGAAGGAAAGGGGGTGACGACTCTAGACAAACTTATCTCCTAACTTTTGGTAAGATTTCAAATAAGAGGATGAGGGAATTAGAGAACCAGGTTCCTTTATAAAGATTGTAGTTTTGGAAGTTAGCTAACTAAAAAAATGGTATTTCTTAATTTGCAGCTATAGAACTCTAGTTATGGGTTATGAACCGAGACTAGGTCATGATAGACCTTGTAGGGCAGTAAATCTAATTTGTTGATAAGGAATTATGACTAACGTAGGGGCAAAACTGGGTTCTCCTTCCTTCAAGGGACCTATGGCCCTATGTCTTATCTTTTCAACGTAACCAACCTCATTTAAAATAGAATTCTATAACTTTAGATATTATAAAAAATCTGAGGAGAGGTCAGATAACAATTGTTCATAAACAAGATAGTAACACTTGGACATTAACTGTTCAAATATTTGTTAATGAGCAATTTTGACTATCTTAGAGGCAGAACTGAGTTTTATTTCCTTAAAGAACTTATAGCCTCATGTCTTAGCTTTCTAATAAGACCAATTTCACTTGAAATAAAGTTTTATAACTCTAGATATTGTTAAAAATTTAAGGAGTGGTAGGATAATAACAGTTCCATATCTAGACAGTTATAATTGGACAGTAACAGGCTAAATATTTGTTGATGAGTAATTTTGATTGTCTTAAATATTGAACTAGGTTATCCTTTCTTTAGAGAACTTGTAGCCTCGTGTCTTAACTTTCCAAGGAGACCAATCTTGCTTAAAACATAGTTCTATAACTTTAGATATAGTTAAAAATCTGAGGAGAGGTCGAACAGTAACAGTCCAAATATTTGTTGATAAGCAATTTTGACTATCTTAAAGGCATAACTAGGTTCTTCTTCCTTAAAGAACTTATAGCCTCTTGACACGACGAAAAGATTGATGTCTTCTCCCAAGTGCAGG
>SRLM01002223.1:0-34711 GCA_015708895.1 Populus ilicifolia | reverse complement strand
CTAGCTCTTTGTGGATATGACCTCGATCTTACCGAGTTAATTGAGTTAATTTAATTGATTTGCTAAATATTTATAACTCTAGCGTAAGTGAACAAGTTAAATTTAGAATTAAAAAGCAAAATTTTTTATATATTTTTGCAATGAAGGAACCTTCCTTTTTTTAAGAAAAAAAGAAAAAAAATAGAAAAGACAAGTATATATTTTATACTAGATTTGCATTTCACAATATAAGTCAACAACTAAATACTAAGTAAAGTCATAAAAAACCATGCATGGTGTTGTAACCCAATTTTGGCCCAATGGTTTTTTAATTTAATTTTATAGGTTTTAAAATGAAAAATTAAAATAGTAGAGATTTATTTCGATTGAAAGTGTGATTTGTCAACTTGTGTGAAAACTATGGACTACAATGTGTTTTTGTCATTATGTCTTTATCTTCAAGATAATCCCTATCTTCATCATAATAATTCTTAATCAAATTCAAATTTCAAAAAAGAGAATAATTTTGATTGAAACTTTGTTTTTTACACGTGAAAGGACTCTGACACTGTAAATACATATCTCAATGTATGTAAAAAAAGAGAAGAGATGATATAGAGAAAAAAATAAAGAAAAAAAGAAAAGCAAAGAAAAAAACAAAGGAGAAAAACATAGGAGTAATAAATGAGAAAAACATGGGAGATGATAGAAGTGAAAAAACAGAGGAGAGAACCCAAAAGAAAAAAAAAATAACAACAAAGGAAGGAAAGATTGAAAAGAGGAGTAAAGGAGCATTTTCCGGTCAATGCTTGCACTGTTACCTTTGCCTTCGGCTTTACTAGGTAAAGTCATCTTCTTCTATCGATTTCTTTGTAATTGTTGCAAGAAAATAGTGTAAAAGTAATTTCATTATCTTTGCACTATATAGTGTATACGTGCGTTGAGCCACATGTACCTCCTATCTAGCTGGGTCACTGGCTTGGAACCAGTGAACAGACTAGGTTAGCTGAGTCCAGCCTAGCCTAGCCTATGTTGGTTGCACTCGACCGAGCCCCCCCAATGGAAAAAAGAAAAGATAGCGGGTTAGATCTAGGCTTTAGGCCTAATCAGTCCAAATTATGTTTATTAAGGATGTGTTTGGCAAAACACACCCCTATGCCTTGACCATAATTTTTATACCCATTTTAATTTGATATTTGGCTAAACGAGCCTCTTTTTGATATCAGAAAACTCCAAAAATATTTTGGGATCTTTGTTAATTTATTTATGGGCTCCTCACACTTTGATTTATTTTTTTTCTTGGCATTTTGTATTTTTTCAAGTTATGTGCTCAATCTATAGTCTATTATTCTTAAATGCTGATATGTCATGCAATGTTTTTATTTTTATTATTATTTCCATATAAAAATGACAATAATAAAGGATAAGCAAGAAAAATAACATAGAAAAATTCTTCTTCAAATTTATTTTTTCTGAAAATATTTAGTGATGCTAGAGTAAGAAATATCGTATTTTTTGGATTTACTATTATTAATTTTATGATTATTGTTATTATTGTTGTTATTATATTATTGTTATTTATAATTTATACAATTAACCACCCTATGATTCAACCTCTATCTTAGGCAAACAAGAGAAGATAAGGATTGTCACCAAGTCAAGAGTTGGCCACCCACTTATTAATTAGTCATCAAATCAATAGTTCCCAATTTTGGCCTATAAAAGGAGGCATTTTCCATGTATTTAGGCATGTTGGTGTCCAGATCAAGATCATGCTCTTCCTTTCTCTCTTTGTATTTTTTGTAATGTTTATGCTTTACTTCCATTAATATTATGTTTATGCCTTTCCTTTCCTTTCCTTTACTTAACTTTTATGTTCTTATTTTGTTTATCTATTTTTCTTTCTTTCATTATGTCTAGCTAAGTTAATTATGTCAAGGTGAAAAGGTTACACTAATGGTGTAAGAATAAGTATAATGTAAACTTAATATGGACTTTAATATTTAATACTAACATGTTTTATATTTGTTATCTTGTTCACTCTTTAATACTTTGCTTGTTAAATGACTAATCTTCATTTATGTTGTATAACAATTGGTACAACAAATGCTTGGCACTTTCATAGCCCATACTGTATGGTATAACCGACACCTGAGCTATGAAAGGAACTTGATTTGTTGTTAACATAAGTTATAATCATGAATGCTTGATGAAATTTACAAGTATTAGCATTAATTGAATAAGATGACTAATGTAATCATGTTAACAATCTATAATCTGATTAGAACCTCCTTTATGTGTGGTTTCCAATTGAACAATAAGAGTTTATACTATACTTCTTTGACATATCATTAATGGAACCTCTAACCTTGACATTTAATATTATCACTGTTTAATCCTTACATTAATATTCCATTTCCAAGTTCTCATCATCATCATCTTCTTCTTCTTTATTATTGTTCTTACTACTACTACTACTATTATTATTATTATTATTATTATTATTATTATTATTATTATTATTATTATTATTATTCTTGTTGTTGTTACTATTATTGTTATTTATAATTTGTACAATAACCTCCATGTGGTTCGACCCCGGTCTTGCTGAGTTATTTATTACTTCGACACTCCTGCACTTGGGAAAAGACATTAATCTTTTCGTCGTGTCATATAACTATATTTCTTTTCTCTTCTTTCTTCTTCTTTTCTTTTCTTCTTCCTTTTATTCTATTCCTCCATGTACATTAAGAGGTACACTTTGTAGGGTATCCTCATCATTTTCAAAAAATATGGCCGAAGAAAATAATCAATCACTTTATAATGAGAATAATCGTGTTAGAACACTTAAAGATCACATAAATCTCACAAGAGCAAGTGCAGCATCATGCATAGTTTTTCCTCCTAATGTATCTTATTTTAATTTTAAGTCAAACATTATTAAACTTTTACTTTCTTTTCATGGCTTAGATTTAGAAAATACATACTTGCATTTAAGGGAATTTAAGGAGGTTGTAACACCTATAATGACTTAAATTGTAGCATGAACACCATCAGATTAAAGCTTTTTTCTTTTTAATTAAAAGATAAAACTAAAACATGGCTACAAAATTTAAGACCAGTATCCATTCATGCTTGGAATGAAATGCAATAACAATTTTTTTATCATGGCTTGAGAGATTCCAAATTGACTCAAAATATTTTCTTTCAAAAACTTTATCACTGTTTTGTGATCATTGTTACAACTTGGAATTGCCTCTATCCATTTTGAAACATAATCTATTACGACTAATATGTACAAGAAACCAAATGATGGAGGAAATGGACTTATGAAATCTATACTCTAATAGTCAAAGATCTTAATGACAAGAATAGGATTTAAAGGTATCATATGACATTTTGAAATAGATCCCAACTTTTGATAATTTTCACAAAACTTGCAGAATACATGTGAGTCTTTGAATATAGTGAGCCAGTAAAATCCACTTTATAAGATTTTTATAGTTGTCTTTCTTGATGAGAAATGACCCTCACATGTCTTAGAATGACAAAATTTAATGACACTACTTACCTCATTGTCAAGAATGCATCTTTGAAATATTTGATCAGGATACTATTTGAATAAATATGGGTCATCTAATAAAAGTTCTTCACTTCATTTAAGAACTTTATTTTATCTTAGGTACTCCAATGAGTTGATAATTGTCTTGAAACAAGAAAATTGACAATGTTAGCAAACCAAGGCATTGTAAAGATACACAAGTAAAAATTCATCTGGAAAGTAGTCATCGATTAGGGTGATATCAGTTTTTGAATTTATTGTCAATCTTGACAAATGATCTGTGACAACATTTTCGGTGCCTTTCTTATCTTTGATTGTGATATCAAATTCTTGAAATAATAAAATCCACCGCATCAATCTAGCCTTAGAATCTTTCTTAGAAAGAAGATATTTCAATGCTGCATGATCACTAAAAACAACAACATGTGAACCAACAAGGTAAGACTTGAATTTTTCACATGTAAGTACTATTGCAAGTAATTCTTTTTAGTGGTGGTGTAATTCATATGAGCACTATTTAAAGTTTTACTTGCACAGTAAATCACATAAGGCTTCTTATCTTTTCTTTGTCTCAAAACAGCGCCTACGACATAATCACTAGCATCACACATTATTTCTAAAGGTAATGACCAATCAGAAAGTTGAATGACAGGAGCACACGTAAGTTTTTAAGTTTAACAAAGCCTTCTTCACAATGTTCAGTTCATTCAAAAAAATTATCCTTTGTTAAAAGATTACTCAAGGGCTTAGATATTACACAAAAATCTTTGATGAACCTTCTATAAAAACCAGTATGTTCTAAGAATGATCTAAAATCTTTAATAGATTTTGGCGTTGGCAAGTTAACAATTAACTCAATTTTAGATTTGTTAACCTCAATTCTTTTTTATTAAATAATGTGACCAAGTACAATGCCATTTGTTACCATAAAGTGACATTTTTTCCAAGTTAGTACAAGATTCTTCTCTTCACACTTGCTCAAATCCTTTTCTAAGTTAGTCAAACAATCATCAAATGAATAGCCAAAAATAGAAAAATCATCTATAAAAATCTTAAAAAAATATTCAACCATATCACTAAATATATTGAGCATGCATTTTTGAAACATGGCTGGTGCATTATATAATCCAAAAGGCATTGTTTGATATACAAAAGTACCAAATAGACATATGAAAGTAGTCTTATTTTGATCTTCCAATGCAATTTTAATTTGTTTGTAACTTGAATAACTATCTAGGAAACAATAAAATTTATGACCTACAACTCTTTCTAGAATTTGATCCATGAAAGGTAAAGAAAAATGATCTTTTCTAGTCATTGAATTAAATTTTCTATAGTCAATGCACATGCGCCAACCAGTAACAGTCGTAGTGGGAATTAACTTATTGTTCTTATTTGTTATCACAATGACTCTAGACTTCTTGGATACAACTTGAGTAGGACTTATCTATTTGCTATCAGAAATAGGATATATGACTCCATTATCTAGAAGCTTAATGACTTTATTTTTTACTACTTCTTTCATATTAAGATTAAGCCTTCGTTGTATTTTCCTAAAGGGTTTAACATTTTCTTCCAAATAAATTATGTGTGTACAAATCAAAGGACTAATCATTTTATGTCAGTTATAGTCCATCCTAATGCATTTTTGTGCATTTTCAGAGTTTGTAATAACTTACATTTTTTATGTGGATTAAGTTTGGAAGATATTATTTTTTAAAAAGTTTCATTTTCTTCCAAAAATAAGAATTTAAGATTGAATGGTGACACGATCAAAGAGTTGATATCTTATCCCAGGTACAAGATTGTCAAAGTAATAAATAACGTAATAAGACCGGGGTCAAACTATAGAGAAGTTACCTATATAAATTATAAATAATATTAATCATAATGATAATAAGAAGAAGAACAACAACGATGATGGTGGTGGTGAAGATGAGTTAAAGAGGACTTTGACATTTAAGATTAATGTAAAGATTACACAATGATAAAAATAAATGTAAAGATTAAAGGACACACTAATAGTATTAGAAATAAGTAAACAAACTCTCATTAAATTTATATATATCTGCTTCATATTGTTGAAATAAGATATTAATAAACTTTTTTTTTATGTGCTCAATATATAAAAACATAGATGATAGGGCTTTTATTAGAAGAAAACAATATTATGTTCTAATGTTTAAGTTTAACTTCCTTGGGTTTGGATTATTATCTTTTTTTTCTTTTTCATCTTTCTTTTTTTTTGTTTTTTTTCATAATATAACATAAAACACAATGCATTTTCAACCTGTATAATGAGTTTTTGGCAAATGACTCCTAGACTACTTGATCTTAGGGTATTAGGTGTTGAGACACCTATTTGAGCTTAATAACTCGGGTTATAGATACTGATATGTAGATAGTATAATATTTTATTCCCTTAAGGTTTATCAAAGATTTTATTGTCATATATAAGTTATTGTGTAACCTTCTAACAAAGAAAAATGTTTTTGAATTGACTGAACAATGTGAAAAAGCCTTTGTTAAACTTAAAAACTTGTTTTTTTCTGCTCTTATCATTCAACCTCATAATTGGTCATTACTTTTTGAAATAATATGTCATGCTGGTGATTGTGTCATGGGTGTTGTTTTTGGGAAAAAGCCTTTGTTAAACTTAAAAACTTGTTTTTTTCTGCTCTTATCATTCAACCTCATAATTGGTCATTACTTTTTGAAATAATATGTCATGCTGGTGATTGTGTCATGGGTGTTGTTTTTGGGACAAAGCAATGATAAAGAACCTTATGTGATTTACTATGCAAGTAACACTTTAAATAGTGCTCAAATGGATTACATCACCACTAAAAAAGAATTACTTATAATAGTATTTGTATGTGAAAAATTCAGGTCTTATCTTGCTGGCTCAACTGTTGTTTTTAGTGATCATACACCTTTAAAATATCTTTTTTTAAAAAAGAATTATAAGGCTAGATTGGTATGATGGATTTTGTTACTTTAAGAATTTGATATCACAATCAAAGATAAGAAAGGCATAAAAAATATTGTCGCTGATCATTTGTCAAGACTGACAATAGATTTGAGAACTGATATCACACCAATCGATGACTACTTTCTTGATGAATTCTTATTTTCTATCTTGAGAATACCTTGGTTTGCTAATATTGTTAATTTTCTTATTTCAGGACATTTCCTAGCTCATTGGAGTACCCAAGACAAAAGAAAGTTCTTAAATGAAGTGAAGAACTTTTATTAAGATGACCCTTATTTATTCAAATATTGACCTGATTAAATATTTTAAAGATGCATTACTAATAATGAGATAAATAGTGTAATTAAATTTTATCATTATGAGGCATGTGAGAGCATTTCTCATCTAGAAAGACAGCTATAAAAATATTACAAAGTGGATTTTACTTGCCACCATATTCAAACACTCATATGCATTCTGCAAAACATATAAGAATTGTCAAAAGATAGGATCTATTTCAAAACATCACATGATGCCTTTAAATCTTATTATTGTTATTAAGATCTTTAACTCTTGGGGTATAAATTTCATGGGTCAATTTCCTCTATCATTTGATTTCTTGTACATATGAGTCGCAATAGATTATATTTCAAAATGGATATAGGCAATTCCAAGTCAAAACAATGATCACAAAACAGTGATAAAGTTTTTGAAAGACAATATTCTAAGTCGATTTGGAATCCCTCAAGCCATGATAGGTAATGATGGAACATATTTCTGCAATAAGTCATTTAGATCTTTAATGAAGAAATATGAAATCACACACAAAGTTGCCACCCCTTATCACCCCTAGATAAATGGACAATTAAAACTTGCTAATAGAGAGATCAAAGAGATCTCGGAGAAAATAATGAACCCTAATAAGAAAGACTAGTGTTTAAGACTTAATGATGCATTTTGGGCTTATCGAATTGCTTATAAAATCATTAGATATGTCATCTGATTAGTATATAAAAGTGTTTTTTTATCAAGGTTTTATATCATCATTTTACACTTGAAGTATCAATAACTCCTTAACTAAAATATGTTTTATAATAACATATCTAATAATATAAGATACCTTTAATTTGTGGTAAATGTTCATCTTAAATATAAGCTTATCACATAAATAAAAAGATTAATTGATGAATTTAAGAACTAAACTTGAAAGGACAAAGAGATGACCAAACTTAGAAAAAAGATGCCGGTGTAGGACAAACCAGAACACTATTCAGTAATTGGGTCATATCTAGAGTTGTAGTTCTCAAATTTAGATCTACTTTATATGGATCGAAAGGTAAGACATAGACCTACAACTTTCATAGGAAGTTTGGTTTTGAAAAGGTCATTTTCAAGTCCAAATTATAGCAACAACAAAGAAGTTTGAATTTGTTTTGTAGTCCAACCACTGTTTAGTGTTCAGCCTATATCTAGAGTTCTAGAAGTCCAAATGATGTATTTTTTTCTCTAGAAAGTTAAGAGAATTTGTTATAACTTTTATATGAAATTCTAGTTTAAATTCTGATGTTATTAGTGATGTTTTGAGTAGACAAGAGAAGATAAGAATAATCACCAAATCAAGAGTTGGTCACCCCCTCAGCAATTAGTCATGAAATCAATAGTTCCTAATTTTAGCCTATAAAAGGAGGCATTTGCTATGCATTTAGGCATCTTGGTTTCTAGATCAAGATCATGCTCTTGCTTTTTCTCTTTGTATTTTTGTAATGCTTAAGTTTTGTTTTCATTAATATCTTATTTATGCCTTTCAATTCCTTTCCTTTACGTAGTTAACTTTTATCTTATTTATATTCTTATCTTGTTTATTTATCTTTTTCTTTTTCTTTATGTTTAGCTAAGTTTATCATGTCAAGGTGAAAAGGTTACACTAATGGTGTAAAAATAAGTATAGTATAAACTTAACATGGACTTTAATGTTTGATACTAACATGTTTTCTATTTGTTATCATGCTTACTCTTTAATACTTTGCTTGTTAAATGACTAATCTACATTTATATTGTATAACATTTGGTATAACAAATACTTAACACTTTCATAGCCCATATTATATGCTACAACCGACACTTGTGTTATGAAAGGAAATTGATTTGTTGTTAACATAAGTTATAATCATGAATGCCTAACAACATTAATAAGTATTAGCATTAATCAAATAAGATAACTAATGTAATCATGTTAACAATTTATAATTTAATTGAAACCTTCTTTGTATGTGGTTTTCAATTGAATAATAAGATTTTACACTATACTTGTGTGACGTACCATTAGTGGATCCTCTAACCTTGATATTTGTTGTTATCATTGTTTAATTTATTATTATTATTTTTAATTTATATAATTAATCTTCTTGTGGTTCGACCCTGGTTTTGTCGGGAGAAAGCATCAATCTTTTGGCTGTGTCAAGTTTTTGGCATCGTTGCTGAAAAGGTAAGTTCTTTTACAAATTATAATATCATTTTATTTATCTTTTCACTTTTCTTGTATATAATTTTATTTCTTTTGTTTTCTTCTTCCTTTTTTTCTTACCTATTTAAGTTGTTCTTGGACGTAAAACCAAGGAAATTTATAAGTCATAATCACAACTACTTGTACATACATATGTTTGTATTTTCAGTTGGTCTACATATAAGTGGTATGATTGTATTAATCACAACTACGTAAAAAAGAGAGAGATTTCAGCTGGTCTACATATAAGTGGTATGATTGTATTTTCACTTTCTCATCTATAAAATCTTCTCTTTATTCCCTTCATTTCTACTTAATCCACATATTCCACGATATCAAAGTGTGTAGAAATGACAAGTTCCTCAAGTCATCAAATATGAAATATTTATGTTTTTGATGGATCAGTCCTAGAAAAGAAAAGGAGTTTTTAGAATCAGTAAATCATCTTGATCAGGTATTAGCTGCGTGAAAGATTTATTTAGTGTATGAAGGAGGCAACTTTAAATTAATGGGAAATTTGTCAATAGTTGTATTTTTAGGAGGTCATCAAGTTTTGAGAGTTATCTTTAAAACTTTAGCAAATTAGGTTATTATTGGAAAGAAAATTGAAGAAGAACTATAAGTCTCCAAGATATCTGATCAAATGAATACAATGTTTAAACATGTTGATGCCTTTATTGCCTTGCTAGGTGGTTTAGGCACATTGAAAGAGATCTTTTATATTTCTTCTTGGGCTCAACTTGATATTCACTATAAACCTATAAGTCTATTAAATGTTCATGGTTTTTATAATAAATTGTTGTATTTTCTTGATCATGCTGTGGAATTAAAATTCTTTATCATTTTCAGTATAACAAATTATAATCTCTGCTACTACTACTGAAGAATTAATTGACCAACTACAATCTTTCACTCTTGTAATTAATCCCTTTATGAGTGACCTAAATTGGCCAACTAAGGAAAGCCATAAAAAGCTTAGATTGGATTTGAGCCTTGATTTGTGGAACCTTGCATTTTTTTTTATATTTGTTTAAGTGTTTTTATGTCTTGTTAGTGTTCATTGTTTTAGGTGATGTTGTCTATACTTTATCTTTCTATCTTAGGACATTGAGGACAATGTCTCGTTTTTGTTAGGGAAAAGGGGTAGTAGTTGATACTAAAAAAAAATTAACTAATAGTGTTTTCTATTTACAAAACCATTGTTACTAAGATAACAGAGTCAAGGAGTTTTTTTTATTAAAGTAACTCCTAAGACGCATCTTAGTAAATATTCTTAACAAGATCTATCAGAATACTTCTTGAAATATTTAAGTTTACAAACTCTCTCATTATTGTCAATTGCTTATGCTCATATACTCATTTAACAAGCATTTTTAAACCTTTATTTTCATATAAATATTTTAACATATGATCGTAGGTTGTATATTATATTATTTATATTATTTTGTTAAATGTAACATCTAAAGGAAAAAGATAGTATATAATTTTTTTAAAAAAATGATAATAAATGTAATAAATAAAAACATAGATATGTTTGGTTTCGTAGCCTTTTTAACCTAAGCAATTAAGCCTGAAGGGGTGTTTTAACACCCAAAACCCTAAAGTCAACTGACTTGAAAACTATTCGCTCAACGTTTGTTACATAGGTTAAGGAGAAAAACTTAAAGGAATAAAATATTGTACTATTTATATATCAGTATCTATAATCCGAGTTTTTAAGCTCGAAGGGATGTATCAACAACTAATGTTCTAAAACCAACTAGTCTGGGAGTCAGTTACCAAAAGCTCATTACATGAGTTAAAGATGCATTGTGCTTTAAGTTATATATATATAAGAAAAAGAAAAGAAAAGATAATAATCCCAACACAAAAAAGTTAATCTTAAACATTATAATAGAATATTGTTTTCTTCTAATAAAAGCCTTATCATCTATGTTTTCATACATTAAGCACATAAAAAAAAAGGTTTATTAATATCCTGTTTTAACAGTATGAAGCAGATATATATAAATTTAATGAGAGTTTGTTTACTTGGATAGATTAATAGAAGTTGAATAATGAATGCCTTGCTTTATGAAACTTGTATATTGCTTTTCTATTTTAACACTTTTAGGGACTAGTAATATGTTGGTTAAGGGGTGTGATTAGTACTGAAAAGTATATATTTATCAAGGTTTTATATCATCATTTTGCACTTGAAGTATCAATAATTCCTTAACTAGAGTATGTTTTATAATAACAAGTCTGATAATATAAGATACATTTAATTTATGGTAAATGCTCATTTTAAATGTAGGTATTCTCACAATTCAAAGGATTAATTATTGGATGTAAAAGGACAAAAAAATGCTAAGCTTAAAAAGGAGATGCCGATTCAATTCTAATTCGACTATTATTTAGTCATTGGGTCATATCTGGAGCTATAAATCATAGATTTTAGTTTGGTTTATATAGATGGAAAGATAAGAAATGGGCCTACAATTTTTGTTGTAAGGAAAGACCTAAATCTGCCTTTTCAAATTCAAAATTTGGCCATAAAAGAGAAGCCAGAATCTATCATGCAATATAACCTAAACAGTGCTTAGAGTTTTATCCATAACTAGAGTTCTAGAAGGCCGAATGATATGTAATTTGGTGGGTGAAAGAAAAAGATAATTTCTAATAACCTTTATGAGAAGAACTACTCAGATTTTGATGATAGAAGTAACATTTCATCTAGACAAGGGCTTGAGGGCTATCTATCATGTCCACCAATAGCACTACTTAGTATTTTAGATATATCTTGAGATGTAATGCTTAAATGCTCTAAAATTTAGTAAGTGGAAGGAAAAGATAATTCCAACAACTTTTATGAAAAACACTTTGCCAAATTGTAATTGCATCAATGTCATTTCATCCAGCTAAAATGCTTGAGTGTTGTTGTCCACCAAGTCCATTAAATCAATAGTTAGCCACTAGATCAATTATCAATTATCAAATGAATAGTTTTGAATTTTAGCTTATAAAAGGAGGCATTTGTCATTCATTTAGGCATCCTTTTTTAGATCAAGATTATGTTTTTGCTCTATCTCTTTATATTTTTGTAATGCTTAAGTTTTGCTTTTATTAATCTCTTGTTCATGTTTTTCATTTCCTTTACTATACTTAGTTAACTTATATCATATTTATGTTCTATATTGTTTATTTATATTTTTCTTCTTCTTCATGTCTAGTTAAGTTAATTATGTTAAGGTGAAAAGGTTTCACTAATAGTGTTAGGATAAGTATAAAATAAACTCAATATGTCAAGGTGATCATGTCAATCCCATCAAATTATTCGACGAGACAGAAAATATCTAGCAAACAAGTCATGATGGTCACCATTAACACTAAGTTGTGTAATCAAATCTGGGAAAAGGCTTATGATATGACCAAAAGATTGATATCTTCTCCCAAGTGTAAAAGTGTTAAAGTAATAAATAACTTAGCAAGACCGAGATAAGGTATGAGTTATAACTTATGTTAACAATAAATCAAGTTCCTTTCATAGCTAAGGTATGAGTTATACCATATAGTATGGGCTATGAGACTGACAAGTATTTGTTGTGCCAAGTGTTATATAACATAAATCTAAATTAGTCATTTTATAAGCAAAGTATTAAAAAGTAAACAAGTTAACAAATATAAAACATTTTAGTATCAAACATTAAAGTCCATGTTAAGTTTACATTATACTTATTCTGACACCATTAATGTAACCTTTTCCCCTTGATATAATAAATTTAACTAAACATAATGAAAGAAAAAAATAAGAATATAAAAAAGATAAAAGTTGACTAAGTAAAAAAAAGAAATTGAAAGGTATAAACTTGATATTCATGAAAGCAAGACATAAGCATTACAAAAATACAAAGAGAGAAAACATGAGCATGATCTTGATCTGAAAATCAAGATGCCTAAATGCATGACAAATGCCTCCTTTTATAGGCCAAAATTAGGAACTATTGATTTGATGACTAATTGATGAGTAGGTGACCAACTTTTGACTTGGTGACAATCCTTATCTTCTCTTGTCTACCCAAAACATTGATAATATCTGAATTGGAACCACTTAAACATGAAAGTTGTAGGAAATTCTCTCAGCTTTCCAAGAAAAACAATGGTGGTCATTTGGACTTCTTTAGATATTGTTCAAACACTGAACAATGTTTGGGTTGCAAAACAGATTTGTACTTCTTTGTTGTTGTTACAATTTGGACTTGAAAGTAATATTTTTACATCTTGAGCTCCATATAAAAGTGGTAGGCCTTTGTCTTACCTTTTTATTCATATAAAATACACTTAAATCTGAGATCTACAGCTCCAAATATGACCCAATTACCAAAAGTGTTTTAGTTTGGACTATACCAGCATTTTTTTTCTAAGTTTGGTCATCTCTTTGTCCTTTCAATTTCAGTTCTTAAACTCATCAATCAATCATTTTATTTATGTGATAAGCCTGCATTTAAAATAAATATTTACCACAAATTAAAGGTATTTTGTATCATTAGATACGTCATTATAAAACATGTTTTAGTTAAGAAGTTATTGATACTTCAAGTGCAAAATGATGATATAAAATCTTGATAAAAGTATACTTTTAAGTAATAATTATTGATCCACAGCAACAAGCAAGCATGTCACCGTGCAAACATATATGACTTATAATTCACACATGCATCCTTAGATTAATGCAATCAAGCTCTTATATTTGAAAATCTTTTTTCTTTTAATTTCATCCTTGGATTAATGGAAGTGGACCTTTGAATTTATGTGTCATTTACATGATAGTTATTGGTTTCAAATTTAATCAAGTTAGTTCTTAATTGACTCCTTAAAATTTTAATTCTTGCAAAATTACCCCTTAAAAAAATCAATTAACCTTCCTATAGTATCAACACGTATTCACTTTGGTCCTTGAAATTTAATTTCTTGGAATTTTGGCCTAAATTTATCCTAAATTTTGATATTTTTTCAATTAAGCTTCTGATTACATTAATTAAACTAATTCAAAGTTTAATTAAGTTTCTAAACATATCAATTCTTCTAATTTTTGGCTAGATTGAGTTTCAATTTTATAAGTCCATCCTTATTAGTCCTCAAACTTTCAACTTATGTTGTCTTAACGTAATTCTTGAATTATTTTTTATTCATATTTTTTATTTTTATTTTTATTTTAGAAATTCAAAATTGGGTTATCATTATATTATTGATATAGCGTTTTGAATTGTATAAATATATATTTTTTTATATGCATTCTAATGAAAAAGAAACTATTTTAACTATTTATTTATATTTTAATATATTTAATATTAATATTTTTTTTAATTTTTCTAAGAAAAACCATTGAGAAAAGTTGTAGAGATGAAATAGAGATTTTTTAAATAATTCATTTTAATACTTTTGCTTCTTGTGATAGATATATAGAAATAACTTTTCATTGAAAAAAATAAGATTTTGGCTCTTCATTTGGCTATCAAGTTTGTACTGTAAAATAATAAAAGAAAAACTAAATTACTTGTTTCTTTAGTTCTCTCAATCTAGATGCCCTAAAGGTTATAGATAAATTTAATAAATAAATAGTAGCCTAGATAATCTCGTGAGGTTATTTATGTTTACTTTAGCACAATTAAGGAAAATCAGAGAAAATTAAATATTTAACAAAACTTTAAAAAATAACATAATTTTAAAAGTTATAATGAAAACAATAGCTCGTGAATCATTTATAACATCTACAAATTCTTTTAAATAAATTAGTTAAAATAATTTGAAAAATATATTCTTATAAAACAATAATTGATTTATTATTACATGAACTCTACTAGTAAAAAAATTAATGTTTGAGTAAAATCTATTTTGAAAAAATAGATTTTTTTTAAAATTATATATGTCATCTATGATTTGTGAGTATTGTTATTTGTAATTCTCTAAATTATGTTTTTTTAATATTTTTATATTATATTATTTTCTAACAATTACTTTTTACTTTGCTTGAAAAAAAACCCTCATATTTTCATCTACATCCAAAATTAACTATAACTAAAGCAAATGAACTAATACTTTTAGTTATAAATTTTTTTATTTAATTAATTTTTTTGTTTGATTTAGTTCATTAATATTAATGTTTTTATTTAGTTATCACACTTTCATAATACGGATCCCATCTTTAATGAGTTGACCTAGTTTATATAGATTTCTTTTTTTTTTCTTAATTAGTTTTTTCTTTTAAATTTATTTTTTAATATCAATTTGATTGAGAGTTAAACTTCATAATTTGTTTTATTTACTTTTCATTGGACTATCATGATCTTATAAGGGGATTTTACCGTACCCCTCCTCACAAAGTACTAGTCATTGGAGTAGTGCCTTGCTTTATTTTTTTATTTTTAATTAATTTTTTAATATTTTTTTAATTAGTTATCACACTTTCATAACACGGTTTTACAGCCAAATTTGCATCCAATACTTTTGGATCTAGTGTTGCAGCCAGACTTAAAGCTTATAGATATAGCGTTACAACTATACCCACTTAAACTTGGATCATATAAGTTTAATATTAATATTATTATAATAAAAATTATTAATATAATTATTTTTTATTTAATTATTATATTTTCATAACATGACCTTACAGTCAGATCCACATCTAAGGCTCTTAGATTTTGTGTTACAGTCAAACTCAAGTCTCCTGANCTCATAACACTGGTTTCAAGTCTAACAAGTAATTCCAATTGATTCAGATTTTTTTAATTTTTTCTTTTAATATTGATTTGATTGAGAATTAAAATTCATGATTTGTTTTGTTTATTTTTTATTAGATTATTGTGATCTCATAACACTCTCTTGGGTTTGGTATTGTAGCTAGATTCAAGGCTTTTAGGCCTAACGTTCCAAGTTTAATATTATTATTAATATTAAAAATATTATTATAATTAATATTTCTAATATAATAATTAATGAATTTGTAAAACATATTAGTAGTTATATGTTTTTTTTCTTTGTTTTCTCTTTTTAATTAATCTTTTTTTCTTTAATTTAATTTGTTAATATTAAATTTTTTTCTATTTAGTTATAACACTCTCATATAAATTTAACGGGTTAACCTGATTTGATGGGTTAACCAAGTTGATTTATTTTTTAATTAATTTTTTCTTTTAATTTTTTCTTTTAATATCAATTTAATTGAGAATTAAAATTCATCATTTGTTTTATTTATTTTTTATCAGATTATCATAATTGTACTATTTCTTTTCTCGCAAAACAATATTTATTAAAATATTATTGCTTTTATTATTATCAAGGGAATTAGACTCAAGAAACTTAAGTTTGACTGGGATGCCAAACTCAAGTTTATAATCATTAATATTATTCTTATTATTATTTTTATTGTTATCATTATCATTATCATTAATAATTTTTTTAAAAAAATATTATTACTATCAAAGAAAAACCATAAATCTAATTTTAAAGGATTAAAAATTATAAGAACTTGAATTATACAAATTTAATATTTTTATTAATATTAAAAATATTATTATTTGTATTATAAATAGTACTATTAATATTATAAATCTTATTCTCAGATTATATATTATAATATACCCTAAAAATCTAGTTTTATATAAAAAATTATTAATATTTTTTTAATATTTTTATATAAAAAATACTAATCCACAGCATACCACAAACTACCACCTAATATCCTGCAATAAAGAAACAAGAGAATCACCAAACAAAATAAAAAAACGACACACGATTTGCCGACCCATGACCCGTCTGCCACACCTGGCATCCTGAGTATGACTTTCTTGATTTTTTAGCCTAATACTTTATGATTCACGGCCATGGTTGCAAGGGCAATCTTGGCCGCCTATCTTTTTAGCTACATTTGTTTATATCCAAGCTCACGCATCACATGACGTTCTCCCTTTCCCTTGGACCGCGGGACAACACTTTGCCTTGTTGCCCTATCAGTTTGGTTTTGGTGCCATACAAAATCTGTACACACCATTCTCATCCACGTCATAACCGAAGCGTAAGGTCAATTTACCCTTGCTACTCTGCATGTTAATGCTATTCAGCGGGTGGGATTAAATTTTCTTTAAATATATAAAGACAATATTTAGATTATATAAAATTAGTAAAATTAATTTAATGAGTCAATTTTAAAATACTTTTATTTAACTCTTTATCTACTTTAAATTTAAAATTAAACTATATAAAAATTATACCTTAATTGACTTGACCAATTCAAAAACATCAAGTCACATTTAATTATTTAATTTCTTTAAAAAATTATCAAGTCACATTTATTTTATATTTAATATCCATCTATTTTTTACAATTAATTATACAATGTATAATAGGATCAAATCATAATATTTATTATATAAGATAACTTAGAGATCTTAAGTTTAAGGATTATTTACACAATCATCACGTGAGCATTTTATAGATATTGATGATTTCTCTATACCAAATTTTTTTATATAAGTCAATTTAGAGTACATATCATTTGAAAAGCACCTACATATTAATTCTACATATCCTTCATACCTTAGTTTATGAAAATAATTGTTTTCTTTTGTAAATGAAAAAATAATAATATGTATTAGTCTCAACTATTCTAATTAATATTCAGTCTTAATAGAGCATTAATCATTAACAACATTTCAAAATAATACTTTGATGTAATAATAATCTATTAATTATAATAACTTTATAATTTCCTTTGCAATGTATTTTTATCTCAAAAAATTTATCTTTACTCTTTATTCATTAATCAAATATTTGAATAATAGTAAAGATAAATAAAGTCTTTTATTAAAGTTTAAATAAGTATACATAAACATAGTCCACACTACATGTAACCAATCAATTGACTATAAAGTATATACATCAACAAGCTTTCACTTGCACTAAATTCAATCACTCATATATCACATACCATATCACTCTACTTGGTGATATAGATTTCACTCAGATAGTGGCTTAATAAAAGGATATACAAGATTCTTTTTAGTGAATACACATTGAATTCTTACATCTTTCATTTCTAAGATTCTCCAATCAAATTGAATTGTCTAAGTAAATTTTTTAATCATTATTCAAACACTAGTTCCTTTGCTTGAGTAACAACTCCATTGTTATCATAATACAAGGCTACTATCGATAACATTAGGAAACACACCTCGTACAATGATGAAAATCTTGATCTAGATAGCTCATTTTGTCCCCTCAAAAAGAGATGCACTCAATATTAGTTGTAGAATCTACTTTAGATTTTTATTTGAAACTCTTTCAGCTTATAACATCATTATTTAAAGTATTATATAACAAGACTAGATCTTTTATTTTTAATATTTAATTGAAAAGTAGCATCCAAATATGGACCACTAGTTAATCTCCTCCATAGATTGAAAAAATATTATTAATTCTTTTTAAGTACTTAAGAATATTTTTAATTATATTTTAGTTACATTTATTTGGATTTGATCGATATCTACTGATTATGCTCAAAGCATAAGATACATCTAGTCTTGTATATAACATCATATACATTATGGATTCTAAATCTAGAGTGTATAGAACCATCTTCATCATATCTCTCTCAATTTGTGTTTTAAAGCACATATCTTTGAAGAGATGAATCCTATGTTAAATAGGTAAGTATCCTTTTTTGGATTATTTCATGCTAAATTATTTTATCATCTTATCTATGTATATGGATTGGGGCAATTCAAACAACCTTTTAGATCTATCTTTATAGATCTTTATTCCTAGTTTATAGATTGTTACTCTCATATCCTTCGTAGAGAAATTCATAGGCAACTATATCTTTACTAACTCAAGTAAATAAATGCCATTTTTTCTTTATTAATAATATGTTTTCTACATATAATATTAGGAAAACAAATCCACTCCCACTAATCTTTTTATAAACACAAGGCTTATTCATTTTTTTTTATGAAATCAAACTATTTGATTGTCTCTTTAAAATAGATATTTTAACTCATTAAAGCTTTCTTAAGTATATAAATGAATTTTTATAACTTGCAATACTTTATTGACAAATTATTTATATTTAAAGCTTTCAGGTTGTGTTATATATATATATTAAAGATTCTCATAAAAGAATACAATTTTAACATCCATTTTTCAAATATTAAAACCATGGTATGCAACTATAGCAAGTAAAATCCTTATGGATTTTAACATTGTTATAATAAGAAAGTTTCATCAAAGTCAACCTATTTGTTTTTATTTATAACATTTGACAACTAGTTTAACATATATGTTTGTACATTACTATCCATGTTAGCCTTTTTTTAAAGGACCAACTTAGATCCAATAAATTTTATCACTTTAGGTGAATTAATCAAGGTCTATACCTGGTTAGTGTATATAGAATTTATTTTAGATTTCATGACCTTCAGCTATTTTCTAAAATCAATATCAAATATTGGTTTCATTTAATTGGTAGGCTCATTAAGTATGAGTAACTTATTGACACAACCAAAAGATTGATGTTTTCTCCCAAGTGTAAGAGTGTCAAAGTAATAAATAATTTGACAAGACTAGGATCAAACAATAGTGAGGTTAATTGTATAAATTATAAATAACAAAAGTAGTAATAATAACAACAAAAAACAACAATACTAGTAGTAGTAGTAGTAGTAATAAAGAAAAAGAAGAAGAAGTTAATGAGAACTTTGAGATGGAAGATCAATATAAGGGTTAAACAATGATAACAATAAATGTCGAGGTTAGAGGATCCACTATAAACTCTTATTATTCAATTAGAAACCATACACAAAAGAGGTTCCAATCAGATTATAAATTGTTAACATGATTGCATTAGTTATCTTATTCTATTAATATTAATACTTGTAAATATTGTTAGGCATTCTTGATTAGAACTTATGTTAACAACAAATCAAGTTCCTTTCATAGCTTAGGTGTTAGTTATACTATACAGTATGAGTTATGAGAGTGACAAGTATTTGTTGTACTAAGTGTTATACAACATAAATCTAAATTAGTCATTTAACAAGCAAAGTATTAAAGAGTGAACAAGATAACAAATATAAAACATTTTAGTATCAAACATTAAAGTCCATGTTAAGTTTACATTATACTTATTCTAACACCATTAATGTAACCTTTTCCCCTTGATATAATAAATTTAACTAAACATAATGAAATAAAAAAAATATAAAAAAGATAAAAGTTGACTAAGTAAAGAAAAGAAATAGAAAGGTATAAACTCAATATTCATGAAAGCAAGACTTAAGCATTACAAAAATATAAAAAGAGAAAACATGAGCATGATCTTGATATGAAAATCAAGATGTCTAAATGTATGGCAAATGCCTCCTTTTATAGGCCAAAATTAGGAACTATTGATTCGATTACTAATTGATGAGTGGGTGACCAACTCTTGACTTGGTGACAATCATTATCTTCTCTTGTTTGTCTAAAATGTCATTGATAACGTCAAAATTGGAACCACTTGAAAACCTGAAATTGTAGGAAATTGTCTCAGCTTTCTAGAAAAAAAAAATTGAGGTCATTTGGACTTCTACAACTCTAGATATGGGTTAAACACTAAACAATATTTGGGTTGTAGGATAAATTTGAACTTTTTTATTGTTGCTACAACGTGGACTTAAAAATGACCTTTTTAAATCTTGGACTCTACATGAAAGTTGTAGGCCTATATCTCACCTTTATATCCATATAAAGTAAATCTAAATTTGACATCCAGAGCTCTAGATATGATCTAATTACTGAATAGTATCCTGGTTTAGACTGCACCAACATTCATTTTCTAAGTTTGACCATCTCTTTATCCTTTCAATTTTAGTTCTTAAACTCATCAATCAATTCTTTTATTTATGTGACAAACCTGCTTTTAAAATGAACATTTACTATAAAATAAAGGTATCTTATTTTATTAGATGTGTTATTATAAAATATACTTTAGTTAAGGAGTTATTGATACTTCATTGCAAAATGATGATATAAAACCTTGATAAAAATGCACTTTTAAGTACTAATCACTTATCATTCTCAACTTCCATAAGAACTTCATAACTTATTGGTACATGATGTGTCCTACTAGATTTACAAAGTTCATATGTTTTTTGACCTTCATGTTGAACATCTAATGTTATAACTTCAGGCTCAAGTTCTATTTGGATGTTAATTTATAGTTCTTAAGCTTTTTCAAGTTCTATTCCCCTTACTACTCCTTTCAAGAATAGATTATTTCTCTAGAAATGTAGCATGTTTTGAGACATCTATTTTTTTCTCAATAAGGTGATAACAAATAATATTCAGTAGTCAAATATCCCACAAACTTGCATTTATCTAACTTAGCTCTTAGTGTATTAAATACAATACACTTTACATAAACATCACATCTCAAATATTTAATTATGATAAGATTAGTCTTTTACCATTTCATATTTCATATAGAGTCTTGTCAATAGATTTTAATGGAATCTTATTTAAAATGTAAGTAGTAGCTTGTAAAGTATAGCTTTATAGAGAAGGAAAAGGGTCTTCATAACTCATCATAGATCATACCATATCTAATAGGGTGCAATTTCTCCTTTCATAAACTCTATTATGTCATGATATTCTAGGAAGCATCGATTATAAGGGAATCTTATTTTTTTAGATAATCTTGAAAATCTTGGATGAAGTGTTCACCACCTAGATCCTATCAAAGTATCTTAATACTTTTTTTTCTTTTTTAATTTGTATTTCAACTACATTTCTATGTTCTTTGAACCTTCTAGATGATGTAGACTTCTATTAAATACACATGACCATATCTAATATTGTCATTAATAATGAAACATGTATATCTATCTATGACACAAATTGTTATTAATCCACATGCATCTATATAAATTGTTATTGGTCCATATACATATATATCCATCTATGACACAAATCGCTATCTTACCTAATAAATAAGCTTTACAAGTTTCATAATCAAAAGGATAAAATATCTTTCTTTATATAACTTAGTGATTCTTGCTTCATTAATATGACCTATTTTATAATGTCATAAATAATATTGTTATTAATTATCTAATTTATTCTTCTTGCTATTTTTATTAAACATATGCTTCTCAAGATCAGGTATATACAACTCATTTGTATAAGTACCAAATCTATAGTAAATTTTATTATTATAAAAGGAACATTATTTTTCTTGAATAATAAATTTAAATCCATTCAGAAATAGATATGATGTTTCTAGAAAGTGCTAATGTTAGCCCATTTAGAAAAGTTAATGCAACAATCCTTACTTTATTACCCCTTTATGCCTTTATTCAACAAATAAACATATTTAAAGTAGAAGCTTCAATAACTTTCTTGGCATTCCCAGTTATAAGATAATCTTTGTAGTTCCTTCTGTAATGGCTTTCCTTTCCATAATGTTGACAAGTACCCCTATCATTTTTAATGCCCCAAGTAAGCATTTATGTTAGGACTATAAGACTAAGTCAATGTTACATATAACATTCGATTAAAGAAGAGATATGGGGATGATCATTTAACTCATTTGGATTTTGATCCAAATTTTTTGTTGGAAGTAAGATTATCTGGTAGACTCAATAGAAATTAAATGCACAGTCTCTCTAACACTATGACCTAGAACTTATAGACAACCCGCAGTGCTTAAACTATTGGTTAACTACTTGCAATATGTTTTGAGCACTCAAACTCCAAAATTTAAGGATATTTTAAACCAATGAGTTAAAGCTTGAATGACCTATCTTGTTGTTCATACAAAACGACTCTTCATTAAGATGACTAAACTTCATCAATTTTACATAGAGCTCAAATCATAGGTGGGTGGTATATGTGCTCCCTCATGGCCCCATGGTCTCAACAAAGACCCTCCTCCTCCTCTAATGCTTCTTTTTTAGATTATATTCGAACTTATCAATTTGTAATTTTGTTATAAATATTTGATTTTAATAATTACTGATAGACTACCTTTGTTAGTATATACAAAGAGTTAAAAAAATTACTGTAATTGCCACTGCAACTATTTCATCAGCAAGAAAATTGCATATGGTATTGGTGTTGGTTATATGTCAACTTCACCAAGAAAAATATTGATAAACAAAAAATATTACTAATGAAATTATATATAGTGTTTCTATTAGTGATATGTTATATTTATCGATGAAAATACTAATGAAATAAAGCTGATAATTGTTTTTGACACTTTTTTCCCATTAGCAAATTCATTGGTATTTTTATTATTGATATACTATAAATTATTAAAAATAATTTTTTTAATAGTATTTCTATTCAAGAGTTTGTCGGTAAAATTTATACCAATAGATTGATTATAAATATTGCTAGAATATTTTGTTGGTAGATTTAAAACTTCTCGTAGGGAGAAAATTTGACACGCAGATAGTTAAGCCTTTAGTTACCTTTATGAATTTAAGGAACAGATATTATTGTAGATCTTTTTGAGTTAACCGCAGTAGGATTGGATGTGGTATTACGAGTTCAATGGTTAGAAGATTTAGGGAGAGTGGTTTGTGGTCATCACCATATGACTTTGGAATTTATGAGGGGATGGATAAGTTAAATTGGCGATGCAATCCCTAAACAAGGCTGAAATAGTGGAGATGCATGCCTTGGAAAAAAATTCCAGGGCGAAGAACAGTGTTTCTCAATCTTTGAGGCTGTAAAAGAAACCATAGAAGTTCCATTCGAAGACAGTCCTAACACAACATAAATCAAAGACTATATTGGAAGAATTCTCCACTGGCATGCAAGAGCCAAAAGATATGCCTCATGTAAGGTTTTTTTGACCACAAGATACCTATAAAGGATGAGACTAGACATATCAATGTAGCTCCATGTAGACATGCCCACTTCTAAAAGAAAGAGATTGAGAAAATAAGTGGCATGGATGCCTCCAAAACGGCTTCTTTCCGTCCACCAACGGCCATTGCTCCTCACCAGTTCTGTTGGTGAAAATAAAGGATAGGAAATGTTGATTTTTCAATGATTATCACGCTCTTAACAAGGCTATATTTTAAGGGATTTTTATACATATTATTTATGACATAGAAGATGAATTGGGAGGCATTTGGCATTAGGCCTTCACTTTATGTATCATCGGATTCGGATACACAAAGGAGACATCCATAAAACTATTTTCCCAAATCATCACATCCACTATGAATATCTAGGGGAAAATGAGTGCCTCTTCGATATTATTTCAAAACATGACGTATAGGTAGTAGACCAATAAAAAATTACAGCTATGATCTGTTAGCCTAGACCACCCTACAGTTTTGGCTTGGCGAGGATTTCTTAGGCTGACAGGGTATTTCAGAAAATTTATGAAGCACTATTTGATCATCGCTAAACCACTCACAAGTATGTTAAAAAGCCGTTACAGATTCATACAGACGGAAGAGAGGAACAAGGCTTTTTCACAACTTAAGAAAGTTATGTCACAAACTCCCATTCTCGTCATGCCAGACTTTGATAAAGTATTTTAAGTTCAAATCGATGCCAATGATGATGCAGGTGTTAACTCAAAAGGGATGACCTTTTATGTACCTTGGTAAGGCTCTCGATCCTAAGATAAAAGTGGTAGTCAGTTTATGCTAAGGAGATGCTTGCTATCGTTGAAGCTGAAGAAGGCCATATCTCCTTGAATAATGATTCACGACTTTCACCGACCAAAGACCTTCGAAATATATATATATATATATATATCACGGAATAAATAATATTTTATATAAATTTATTTAACAAGAACTATAATTTTCAAGGTTTTTAGAGCGTGTAACAAAATCAGTTAAAATATCATCAGAAATAAAATTAGAATTACAATTAAATTATGTAAATATTACATCATCATGTGATCTACTTTTAATTTATATAGTATCATTGAATAATATTAAATACTAGTTTTTCAAATAAAATATAATTAAAATTAAAAAAACTGGTTTTTTTACTCGGTCGGACTTGATCAAATATATTTAGGTTTGAGCCAGATCTAGTGTGACCATAAACAGTGGATTCAACCAAACAGTGCAGAATGAAATTAATTCACTCTACACATATGAGAATGGGAAGTAAGCGATGTGGAACGCAGACAATGGAAAGCACTAATTTTTTGCTTTAGCAAAACTGGTGGTATGACCTTAATTTTTAGTGGGACTAATCTCTAAATTAGAGTTCAATTTTTTAACCAAACAATTATAAATTATGGTTAAATAAAATAAAGTTCTAACCACAATACTAAATAGATTCTTCATTCATGGAGGGAATTAAAGAGTTCATAGAACATGGGCATAATTTATGCAAGTTTTCATTGGAATGGAATGAAAAAAGATATAAAGAGATATGCATTTTGATGTGTGCTAATGCATTAAAGAGTTTGGGAAGATATCTCTATTCATTTCATTAAAAAGTTACCTAGGTCTAACAAATATTATAAAACTATGATATTGGTATACTTTTTTGTTTTAAAACTCAGACTAGTTCAAGACTTGTGATTTAAGATCTGGATTAGTTTAGGTTAAAAAAAAAACTTGAGTAATCTGATCAAACTCTCGTGTTGACCTAACTAAAACTCGATAAATTAACCAGTTAAAGTTTTGGTTTTGATATGTTTTTATATAAAATAGCCTTGTTTATATATATTAGGTTTTGTAAGCTTGAGACATAGTTATTCAAAAACCATGTGATCAAGTTGCATGAAATCCACAATCAATTATCACTATTATAGATTGAACTTTTCATAGTAATTTCTAGCATGAGTTGTTTTATTTGCATGGATCAAAGATGGCTATGAGTTAAACTTATTACCCATAAATGGATGGTTAGCCGAAGTCGCTAACTATACATTTGGGTTTTATCTTCGGGCATTCATCCATTATAATCCCAATTAATGGTACAAAACATGTCATACTTCAAATAAAAAGTCACCATTTAAGTACCTCTATAACTAAACACCACTAGCCCTAATTAGTTATACATGGGATATTTTCTTCTAATGACGAGGTTGATATAAGTTGAGAATAATAAAATATGTTAAGTTTTGTGCCTTAGCCAACCTTTCTATTTATATATATGCGACAGAACACGACAATTACTGTAGGGATTACAACATTAAAATAATTCTATATTAATTTTATATTTTGATATATACATATTATACATTCTATAATATGCCCCCTCAAATTGAGGGTGGGGGATTGACCCGAAACTTGAACCAAAAAGCAGTAAAGGAAACAACTGGAAGTGGTTCAGTGAAAACATTAGTAAGTTGATCTTGAGAAGGGACAAAACAAATTTGAATATCTTTCTTGGCAACATGGTCACAAACAAAGTGGTAATCCACTGCAACATGCTTAATATGAGCATGAAAGATAGGATTTGCTGAAAGATAGGTGACATGACCAAAAGATTGATGTCTTCTGCAAATACAATAGTATTAAAATAATAAATAACCTGACAAAACTGAGATCAAACCATAAAGAAGTTAAATGTATAAATTATAAACAATAACAACAATAATAATAAAAGAAGAAGAAGTTGATGAGAACTTTAAGATGAAAGCAAGATAACAAAAAATATCAAGGTTAGAGGATTCACTAATGGTATTTCAAACAAGTATAGTATAAAATCTTATTATTGAACTGGAAACCATACATAAAGGAGGTTCTAATCAGATTATACATAGTTAACATGATTATATTAGTTATCTTATTTGAATAATGCTAATACTTGTAAATATTGTCAGGTATTCATGATTATAACTTACATTAATAACAAATCAAGTTGCTTTCATAACACAAGTGTCAATTATACCATACATTTAGACTATGAAAGTGCCAAGTATTTGTTGTACAAAGTGTTATACAACACAAATCTAGACTAACCATTCAACAAACAAAGTATTAAAAGTGAACAAGATAACAAATATAAAATACGTTATAATCAAATATTAATATCCATATTGAGTTTACACTATACTTATTCTGATATCATTAGTGTAACTTTTTCAACTTAACATAATAAACTTAACTAAACATAATAAACGAAAGAAATATAAATAAACAAGATAAAAATATAAACAAGATAAAAATTAATTAAGTAAAGAAAAGGAAATAAAAAGCATAAAGAAGAGAGTAATATAAGGAAAAATCAAGCATTATAATAAACAGAGAAAAAAAATATGATCTTGATTTAAAGACCAAGATGTCTAAATGCATGACAAATATCTTTTTTTATAGACTAAAATTGAAAACTATTGATTTGATGATTAATTAATGAGTGGGTGGCTAACTCTTGACTTGGTGACAATCCTTATCTTTTTATTTGCAAAAAATATCAATGATAACGTCAGAAATTAAACATACCTTAATATGAAAGTTCTAGGAAATTGTCTCATATTTCCAAAAACAATTAAGGTTATTTGGACTTCTAGAATTTGAGATATGGGCTGAACACTGAATAGTGTTTAAGCTATAAGACAGATTTGGACTTGTATATTGTTTCTAAGATTTGGACTTCCAAATAGCATAATTGAGCCTTGCCTTCCTATGAAAGTTTTAAGCCTATTTCTTAGCTTTCCATCTATATAAAGCAAACCTAAATCTAAGATCTACAACTCCAGATATGATCCAATTACTGAACAGTGTTTTAGTTTGGACTGTACCAGCATTTATTTTCTATGTTTGGCCCTCTCTTTGTCCTTTTAATTTCAATACTTCAACTTATCAATCAATCCTTTTATTTATGTGAAAGACCTGCATTTAGGATAGACATTTACCATAAATTAAAAGTATCTTATGGTATCAGAGTTGTTATTTTAAAACATGTTTTAGTTAAGGAGTTATTGATACTTCAAGTGCAAAATAATGATATAAAACCTTGATAAAAATGCACTTTTAAGTACTAATCATACCCCTCAACCAACTTATTACTAGTTCCTAGTAATCAAAGTGTTAAAATTAGAAAACAATTTACAAATTTCACAAAACAAGAAATTCATCATCCAACTTCCATTAATCTATCCAGGTAAACAAACTCTCATTAAATTTATATATCTTCTCAATAACTTTTAAACAAGATATTAATAAACTTTTTTTTTATTCTTAATATATCAACACATAGTTATGGGCTTTACTTGAAAGAAAATTTTTTTGTTATAATGTTCAAGGTTAACTTAGGTTGGGATTATTTTCTTTTTTTATATATATATTTTTATTAATATACATATAACTTAAAAACACAATGTATTTTTAACCTATGTAATGAGCTTTCGGCTAATGATTCCCCAACAACTTGGTATAGGGCATTAGGTGTTGAGACACCCTTATGAGCTTAGTAACTAGGGTTATAAATACTAATAGATAGTTAATGCAATGTTTGATTTTCTTTCCCTTTAACCCATGTAACAAGCGTTGTACCAATAGCTCCCAAGTCAATTGACTTTAGGGTATTAGGTGTTAAAACACCCCTTTAGGCATAATTACTTAGGTTGGGACGCTATGAAACCAAATTTATCTATATTTTTATTATTATCAATTTTTTTTTGTAATTTATATACTATTCATTTTTCTTAGTTATTACCTTTAAGAAAAGAACATAAATAATATAATAATCCAATATGCAAACTGCAATCATATGTTACAGTATGTGTGTGAAAATAAAGATTTAAGAATACTTGTTAAATAAGTATATGAGCAAAATTAAGTGATAACAATGTGAGAGTTTATAAACCTGAATATTTCAATAAGTATTCTAATAGACCTTGTTAAGAATATTTACTAAAATGTGTCTCAAGAATCACTTTAACAAAAAAAAACTCATTTACTCTGTCATCCTAGTAATAATAATTTTGCAAATAGTTTATGAAATAGAAAACATAGTTAGTTAATTTTTTTTAATATCAACTACTACCCTTTTCCTCAACCAAAATAAGACATTGTCTTCAATGTCCTAAGGTAGAAAGATAGAATATAAAAAAATCACCTGAAACACACTTAAACAAATATAAAAAATAATAAAATACAATAATAAAAGCAAAAGACACAAAGATTCACAAATGAAGACTCAAATCTAATCTAAAATTTTTATGACTTTTCATAGATAACCAAATTATGCAATTCATAAAGAATCAATTACAAGAATGAAATATTATAGTTGGTCAATCAATTGTTTAGCAGTAGCAACAGAGATTATGATTTATCGTGCCAAAACTATTACAAATTCTTGTTATATAGCATGATCAAGAAAAGATAATAATTTATCATAAAAAGCATTAACATTTAACAAACCTATGGATTTATGGTGAATGTGCAATTAGGCTCAAGAAGAAATATGAAATATCTCTTCCAATACGTCTAAACTACCTGGTAAAGCAATGAAGACATCATTATGATTAAACATTGCATTTATTCAATTAAACATTGTGGAGATCTATAGTTCCTCTCTAATTATTTTTTCAAGGATGTCCCTATTTGCTAAAGCTTTAGGGACAACCCCTAAAACTTAACTATCTCCTAAAAATACAGCTATTGACACTCCTCTTATTAACCCAAAGTTGCCTCCCCCATACACTAAATAAATCTCTCTCTTAGCTTGTACCATACCAAGATGATTTGTTGATTCTAAAAACTCTATTTTCTTTCTAGGACTGGATCCACTAAAGACATAAATGTTTTTTATATGATGACATAAGGAACCTATCATTTCTACACACTTATATATTTGTTGAATATGTGGGTTTACTAAAAATAAAAGGAAGGAAGAGAAGATTTTATAGAAGAGAAATTAAAAATGTAATAATACCACATATATGTAGGCTAGCTAAAGTCTCTCTCTCTCTCTCCCTCTTTCTTTTAAATCAAAGAAAACATGTGTATGTACAAGTAGTTGTGATTGTAGCTTATATCTTTTCTTAATTTTATATTCAAGAATGGCTTAAACGCCTTCTATGGATCAGGGATAAACTTTCCATCCAATTTTCTTAGAAACTAGCAAACAAGATCTTTTTTTAGTCAGATTTCTAAAACTATGCCAAACATATTTTTTATGAAAATAGAATCATAAGTCATGAATTACACAATGCATATCTTCACTATGTTCTTTTAAGTACTAATTAGATAGCAAAGACAACAGCTGCATCAGACATAGGCTACAAGAGAAGTTGTTCACCAGCCATGGTAGAGGAGAAAACAGGTGATGAGGTAGCAGAGAAGAGTGGAGGAGCCACTATAAGAGAAGAAGTTTGCACCGCCAGAGAAGAATATTGGACTAATGGTGCTACTAAAGAGGAAGAAAGTATGGAGCGGCTGTTTCATTGTAGCGGAGATTGTGAGAAAAGTGTTTTAATTATTTTAGAGTTCTAATACCCAGTTGAAAATAATAAAATATGTTAGATTATACTTTAATTGATCTTTCTATTTATAGCATAACACTGTAGTAGTTATAGGAATTACAATATTAAAATAGTTTTATATTAATTTTCTATACTTATATATACATCATATACATTCTATAATAATATACAATCGAGATGAGTTGATTAACGAACTTAAGAGAAACTTAGAACAAGCCAATAATTATATGAACTCCTACGCTGACCAACACCATCGGAAAGAACAGTACTCACTGGGCGATTGGGTCTATTTAAAACTCCACTCATTCAGGAAGGAATCCCTTTCTCGTAAGGCTTTATATAAGTTGAGCTTGCCACCACGAGCCTTATCGCATCACTCAGAAAATTGGGAAAGTGGCATGTAAGTTGGAGCTTCGCGAATGAGCATATATTGACCCGGTTTCCTATGTTTCACAACTTAAACGCCGTAGAGGAGATAGCCAAGTAAGGCGCATCTCAGTCTAACGAATCATGAACCAAGATTGGTAGCTAATACTCAAACCTTTTAAGCCCTAGAATAACAAATAATTCGAAGATGATATCGCATTAGATAGGCTGTGCTAGTCCAATGAAAATCATTGGCTAGGGAAGAAGTTGTACGGGGGAACCTCGAAATAATGAATTTGCAGTTCCTGGCAGTCGACCTTGAGGACAAGGAAGTTCTTGAAGGGGGAGGAAATGATCCGGATCAAGACAGATATTTGAAAAATGCCAACAATAGAGTAAGAGGGTTACGACAAAAGCAAGCAGAAATCAGCAGTAGTAGGTCGGTGGATGCACACTCCTTGCGAAAAGAAGGTTGGTAGGAGTCTTAGTGGCAAGAGGTAGAAGAAGGGAGTGTCCTTGCAGAGAAAGGACAGGCAGGCTAAGGAAGCGTGCTTGCGAGAAAAGAGAGTCTAGAAGTAAGCTTCCATATACGACAGAAATCAAATTGAAGACATTGTAGACACAGGCAGGCAATTCTGATTCTATAGGCCATGATCTTACATTACTAAATAAGAATTTTGTCTAGGCATAATATGTGAATAGCGTTATAGATATTTTTATAGACTAATAAAATAAACAATTTTGATCGTACATGCGATCAATGGAAATTTTGTCTAAATAAAATATGTAAATAGCTTCATAGATATTTGTATAAATTAATAAAATAAAAATACTGATTATATATGCGATCATCTTACCTTACAGGATAAAAATTTTATCGAGGTAAAATATATGAATAGTCTTGTAGATATTTTTATAGACTAATAAAATAATTTTTTTTTAAAATAAAATTAAAACAATAAAGATTGATTAGCTCTTTAAAATTATAATAATAGAAAATTTAATCATTGAACTGGACTCAAAGTTATTTAAGTAATATTTTTGCAAAATACTTATTATGTTATTGAATGGATTGTAGATCTTTTAAAATCATATTTTGATTATTGATGCTTTTAACATGATAATTTTTATTGTTTTTCCCATGTATTTTTTGGGATTATATATTTTAATTTGTGTTTTTTTATTTCTTTTATGTTTTTAGAATTCTAGTTATTGTTCTAGAAGAGATAAAGTTTTTCCACCTATTTAAAGATTTTATAAATCACTCAAAAAAACAACTATCATATGCTTTATTTTTCATAAAATAAAATAAAGAATTTAAGATTTACATATATAACATTTTTCTTTCTTTAAATCTTTTGTCTTTTTCTTGTTACTTTTGTATTATTACTGTTTTATGTAGCTTCCACTTGCATCATTTAACTTGAAAAATTCTAAGTTTTGAGCTCTAATTTCATGCAATTATCTTATATCACCTTTTAATATAAATTATGATTATTTTTATAAATTATTTTTGAGCAATTAAAACTCTTGTTAGGTTATGATTTGATGATATAAATATACAAGGTATTTTAAAAATTAACAAATACCTTTCAAAAAAATTTCTTAACCAACCTTTCTTTTTTATTCTAACTTGCGATTTTCATTAACATCAAACGATGCTCATGATGCTCATGGTTTAGATGCTTCAAATGACATGCTTCACATATTACATTTTTTTTTAATTTTTTATGATGAAACTACCAGAAAATTAACAAATACAAACTGACATACCAATATAATATTTTTATTAATAGATTATGATGAATTTTTTTGAATGAACAGGGAGGGCAGGGGGAATCTAATTTTATATTTAATCTCAAATTTTTAATTAACAAAAAGAGTTTAATATCAAAAAATTGACAAATACAAACTGACATACCATGAGAATTTTTTTGTCAATAGATTATGGTGAATTTTTTTGAATGAATAGAGGGGCAGGGGGAATCTAATTTTACATTTAATCTCAAATTTTTAATTAACAAAAAGAGTTTAATACCAGAAAATTGACAAATATAAACTAACATACCAACACAATATTTTTGTTAATAGATTACGGTGAATTTTTTTGAATGAATAAGGGGGGCAGGGGGAATCTAATTTTACATTTAATCTCAAATTTTTAATTAATAAAAAGAGTTTAATACCAGAAAACTGATAAATAAAAATTAACATACCAACAAAATATTTTTGTCAATAGATTACGGTGAATTTTTTTGAATGAATAGGGGGTGGGGGGAATCTAATTTTACAATTAATCTCAAATTTTTAATTATACAAAAAGAGTTTACTATCACAAAATTGACAAATACAAACTGACATACCAAGAAAATATTTTTGTCAATAGATTATGGTGAATTGTTTTCAATGAATATGCCATTGCAGCATCTATCGATAAACACCAATGAAAATATTCTGTAGATATATACTAAGAGAATTAAATTGAGAAAAGAAAGAATAAAAAAAAGTCAAGAAATACAATGACATATTATTTTTATAAATAAAATTATCAATGAATTTAAATTCAATAATAAATTCATCTGTAATATTTAATTTATAACTTGACAAGTCACCCTCTTCTCTCTCTCCTCCCTCCTCATTTCTTCTTCCTCCTTCATTTTTCCTTGCAACAAATAGCGCACACGCAACTAATTTTATTTCAAATCAACCTCCTACTATAAATTCAGTCATCCCAACACTTAGTTTGTCAGTATCTTTGTCTTTGTCTTAACTCAAATTTTATTAAGGATTCCCACTTCAAGTAAACAAAATTACTAATTTTTTATTTGAACTCAATTTTAAAATGTTAATTTGAAAAGCATAATTTTGTTATATGTATATTTTTTTGGTTTACTTGTTTTGTAGTGTTTTTCCATAAAAACAATTATTGTACGAATGTATGTCATGGTTTGTTTGAGATTTTATAAAAATGTATTTGTTTGTAAATTATGAGATTTAATTTAAAATTGTGACTTAGGTGTTTTGTGATGAAATAAATAATGGCTTATTTAATGGACCTATTTTATATTTCACCAATTTAATTATTGAGTTGAATGTTTTGGTAAATATATAGAAATTTAAATTTATATAGATAATTGATAATGAGTTAGTTCCACTATTAAAATAATTTGAATAAGTTTGAGTTAAACCGATGTTATGTTATTTATTTAGTTTGTGTAATTAATTAATATATATTGTCATCAATATTCTATATAAGTTTGACATAAATAATAGATGATCGTTTAGTGATTTATCGAGATTCATCCGAAGGGTTGTATAAGACCAATTATTGTAATGAAGTTCATGATTTTATTAATTATAAACTATCTAATTCGAGAAATATTAGTAGAGCCATTAGATATTCATGTAAGAGGTGTAAAAATGAAAAGTTTCTGGATCCACATGTTGTAACTATGCATCTTATACAAAAAAGATTCATGAAGTGATATCAGTGTTAGTTTGCACACAAAAAACCATATGTTTCTCATGAGACTATGGTAAAAAAGATAGTTGGGTCAACTTCTAGTTCTAGTAACGTGCATGAAGTTATAGATGATAATAGTAATCTTTATAGAAATATGGTTATAGATGGGATGGGAATGAATCAGGGTTATATTAGTCAATGTCTAACAGTAGATGAAGAACCAAATGCAAACATTACCATTTTTTTTTAAATACTTTGATAAACCATTATAGGATAGGTGCATAAATCAAAATAAATTATCGATTGTTACATAAGTGTTTATCATCAATTCAAATTATTAGTTAAGTGAGGCCAATTACAATTAAATTGTTGTCAAATCCATGATGAAATCCTTTGACACGACAAAGAGATTGATGTCTTCTCCCAAGTGCAGG
>SRLM01002222.1:0-10090 GCA_015708895.1 Populus ilicifolia | reverse complement strand
GACATGTAAGATCATGAATTGTTTTTGGGCTGATTTGGGGCTGCGTTTAAGGCTGATTTGGAGCTGAATTTAAGCATCAAATAAGTATACAAAATATACCTATTATTTGGGCTAAGATTGACATTGAAACCTTAAATGTTTAATGGTTGAAGTTTGCACACAACATAAGGCAAGTTTGGGCTTGAAATAGATCATATGATATTCTTTTCTAGAATTGGAATAGAATTGATTTTTGGGACAAATTTGGAGAACTTATTTGAACCAAGATTTGCTTCAATCTTCAACTAAATGTCTCTTCAATTCTTTGTTCTGAATTCCAATGTTGAATTTCCTGAATTAATTCATTTAAGCTCCAAAAACCTATCCAAACATTAAAACAAACTTCATTACTAAAAAGCACATCAATTATTATAAAAAGACCAAATAAAAACAATAAATACATATGTAAAATAAGAGACTTAATAATACTTTTGATGCACAATCAGATACCATTAGCTAAAGCTAATTATTTGTTTACTCTAGTCTTTGACTCAGGATGCCATTAGTCGAAACTAATCATTTCTTAGTCCCAGCAATCCATTTAGGATGCCATTAGAAAAACCTAATTATTTTTTAGCCTCGTTCATCCACTTAGAATGCTATTACCCAAACCTAATTATTAATCCATCTTGGTCATCTACTTAAAATGTCATTAGCCAAAACTAATCATTTGCCACTCCCAATCATCCAATTAGGATGCTATTAGTTGAAGCTAATCATTTTTCAATCTCGGTCATCCATTTAGGATATCATTAACCGAAGATAATCATTAACTGAAGCTAATCATTAACCTGTCAAACATTCCAGAGACATTTTATATAATCACTATAACAAGATATTACATCATTTGTAATCCACCAACAAACATTCCACAATAATTTAACATTTTGTATAACACAACAATATAACCTTTATATTTCCATTCAACTATTCATTATGGTTAATGTTTAATACAATACAATAATTGATCCCTCGTAACACCTATACAAAAATTCATCACAATTATATTAAATAAAATAAAACAATAGAGCTCTTGTAATAGTCATATAACTATTCATCATAATTACATCCCATAAAAATACAATAGCAAATTCTTTGTAATATGATTAGTACTTAAAAATGCATTTTTATCAAGGCTTCATATCATCATTTTGCACTTGAAGTATCAAAAACTCCTTAACTATAACATGTTTTGTAATAATAAGTCTAATAATATAAGATACCTTTAATTTATGATAAATGTTCATTTTAACTTTATGTATTCTCATAATTCAAAGGATTGATTATTGTGATTAACTATTGGAAGTGAAAAGACAAAGAAAAGGCTAAGCTTATGAAGGAGATGCCGATTCACTTTAAATTCAAACACTGTTCAATCATTGGATCATATCTAGAGCTATAGATCTTAGATTTCATATTAATTTATATGGTTGGAAAGATAACAAATAGGCTTACAACTTTTATGGGTATGGAAAGACTCAAATTTACCATTTTTAAATTCAAAGTTTGGCAACAAAAGAGAAGTTTGAATCTGTCTTGCAATCCAGCCCAAACATTACTCAAGGTGTTATCCATAAATGGAGTTTTGGAAGTTCAAATGATTTGTAATTTGGTGGGTGAAAGGAAAAGACAATGTCTAACAACTTTCATGAAGAGAACTAGCTCAAATTCGGATGGTAAACATGAGATTTCATCCACACAAGAGCATGAGTGCTATCCACTATGTCCACCAGCAACATTACTCAATATGTAAGACATATCTCGAGCTGTAGTGAGATCTGAAATTTGGTGGGTGGAAGGAAAAGACAATTTCCAACAACTTTCATAGGAAATACTTTGCCAAATTTTGATTGCATCAATGTCAATTCAGCCATTCAAAGTACTGGAGTAATCAATAGTTGACCACAACATCAATTATCAATTACCACCTGAATAGTTCTGAATTTTAGCCTATAATAAGAGGCATTTGCCACTCATTTGGGCATCTTATTTTCCATATCAAGATCATGTTCTTGCTCTTTCTTTTTATATTGTTGTAATGCTTAAGTTTTGTTTTCATTAATCTCTTGTTCATGCTTTTCATTTCCTTTACTATACTTAGTTAACTTATATTATGTTTATGTTCTTATATTATTTCTTTAAGTTTTCCTCTTTTATAATGTCTAGCTAAGTTAATTATGTCAAGGTGAAAATGTTTCACTAATGCTGTTACGATAAGTAAATATAAATTCAATATAGACTTTAATGCTTATATCCTAAATAACTTGTTATTAACATGTCTTATCATTTTTATCTTATTAATTCTTAATACCTTACTTGTTAAATGGTTAATCTAGATTTGTGTTGTGTAACAATTGGTACATCAAATACTTGATCCTTCGTAGTATTCAACCGACATCGTTATTATGAGAGGAACTTGATTTGTTGTCAACATAAGTTAGTATCATGAATACTTGATAAAATTTATAAGTATGGTGCTATGTAAATAAGATGATTAATATGATCATGTTGATAATTAATAAAGAGTTTATACCTTACTTATCTCTAATACTATTAGTGTATCCTCTAATCTTGACATTTGTTTTTATCATTGTATAATCTTCACATCAATTTTACATCTTAAAGTCCTCTTTAACTTATCTTTACCACCACCACCATCATTGTTGTTGTTTTTATTTGTTATTGTTGTTGTAGTTTGTGTTGTTTTTATTTATAATTTATATAGTTAACCTCTCTGTGGTTCGACCCCGGTCTTGTCGGGTTATTTATTACTTTGACACTTCTACACTTGGGATATGACATCAACTCTTTGATCATGTCATAATACTTATACAACTATTTATCACAATTACTTTCAATAAACTACAACAATCTTTCAAAATATTCATACAATCATTCATCACATTTACACTCAATAAAATACAACAATAAGTCCTTTATAATGCTCATACAACTATTCATCAACAACCCAAATTTATAATAGCCCAATTGATATCTCATAGTTGGTTTAATATTCATTGCAACACTATAATATATCCATCTTAAACAAGTCATTTTATAACATTAACATTTTCATCATTGTTTTAACATTCATCAATAACTCGATCAACATTTCATAGTCATTTCGACAATCATCTAAAATTCAATCAAATATTTCATCATCGTTTCATCATTCAACAAGGATTTAATAATATATTATCATAAGTAAATTATTTCATAACAAAAACATCATACAAGAAAAAAGGTGGGAACTACCTACATGTTCCATTTGCAATTTGTCCTTGTCCTAATGATGGTCCAATCCTGGTTGCACCTATATTTATTAAACTTAGACCGGTCTAATGGGTCGATATAGGACCTAGTTGACCAAGTGGCTGGACCAGTTCGGGTAAGGTAAAAAACCGGGGTAAGAAAAAACCCTATAAAAACCTGGATCTAGGTGACTTGGCAAAACTTGGATGAGACCCTCGTATTTTTTTATTCGAAGTGAATTCAGTGGTGAAGTCTTGTCTGGTCTGTTTAATGGCCCTCTACAAAACTAATCTTCATAGCTCTCTTTCATGTGGGACGATTACCCGCATAAATATCACAGGGCATAAAAAAAATTTTTAAGCTATCCAAATGATGTAAATAATATGGTCAATTGATGTCTTACAGGAGTGCACCTAACAGTCTCCCTCTCTTTTGTTTTAAGCATAGGTATCAAATTCGGTCCGGGGGTTGATCTGGCTTGGGGGTTTTATGAGTAAACCCAGAAAAATAAAAAAAATATTTAAAACTTTAATATTTCATATGAAAAAATTGTAAATAATGAAGTTTAAATGAATATTTTAATTTTTTAATCCCATATTAAAAAGATATTATATTAAGCTTTTAAGTTGAAGTATTTAAATTAAAAACTTTTTATCCCTCATTGAAAAAATAATTTTTTTTCCTTGGAACATAAAGTATATATACTAATGGATTTCAAATCTTACATTAAAAAAAAACATAATATTTTTTATTGGAAACATAGAGTATATATACAAAAGAGCTTTAAATACCACATTAAAAAGATACCATGTGATCCTTTTAAATTGAATTATTTAAACTAAAAAGGTTTTTACCTTACATGGAAAAAATATAATTTTTTTCTTAGGAATGTAGAGTATATAAACTAATGGGTTAAAATCTCATATTGGAAAAACATAACTTTTTTTCTAGGAAGAACATGGAGTATATATACTAATAGATTTCAAATCTCATATTGAAAAAACATAATTTTTTTCATGGGAACATAGAATATATATACAAAAAGGCTTCAAATTTCATATTGAAAAAAATACAGTGCTATCCCTTCCAATTGAAGTTTTTAAACCAAAAAATATTTTATCCCACATTGAAAGAACATAACTTTTTTCTTGGAAATATTGAGTCTATATACTAATGAGTTTTAAATCCCACATTTAAAAAAGAAGAAGAAGAAGAAGAAGAAGAAGAAGAAAAACACTGGATCTCGCTCGGGTTATGGTTTGACCCACTGAGTCAACTGGGTTTTGCTGGGTTATTTCTCGAGTTGGTCTTTTATTAAATTCAAACCGGTCCAGCCATCAAATCAACTTATTGAGTCAGGCTAGGTTTAATAACATGGGTTTTGAGAGTATATTAATATTTATTTTTAAAAATATATTAAAATAATTTTTTATTTAAAATAATAATTTAAAGTAAAAAATTAATTATTTTTAAAAATATTTTTAAAATATAAAAACAAATAAAATCTAAATTAATATTATTACTTGAAGTTATGTTCATTATATTTTTGACTATCTTAACATGCGCTTTAATACCTTTGGGTCAGGTTTGATAACTATGGCTGCATCACCTAAGACATTAATACCACAACTCAGTATATTTGCATCCTTAAATCACATCTTCTCTATACTTATTTGAAGAATCCATATGTTCACATTCAATTTTTCTATATTTTACACCATCATATAATAAAATTGTTACAAACATTTAAGTTATTTTTGACTAAAATGTCTATTATAGAAAATCAACAATGAAAATTGGTTCACTGTTGGATGCACAGTTTGACAGCAGAAATTGTTTCGTTGCAGGCACTTCAATTTTAGCAACGAAAGCTACTTTGTTGTAGCCAACATATTTTCTAGCAACAAATGCTAATTCGTTGCAGGCAACTCAATTTTGACAGCGAAATACAATCTTGCTACATTTAATATACTTTCAGCAGCAAACGTTGATTTCCTACAGAAAAACTTAACTTTAGCATCAAATGCTAATTCTCTACAACCAACACACTTTCTGTAGCTAATTCTAATTTGCTGCAAACAACTAGATTTCAATAGTGAATCACAAATTTATTATTGATAACACTTTTGGAAGCGAATGCTAATTCACTACAAATAACTTAGTTTCAATAGCAAATCACAAATTTACTGAAGACAACATACTTTTAGTAATGGATGTTGATTTGTTACAAACAACACAATTTTGATAGTGAGTGCTAATTCGCTACAACCAACATGCTTTTAGTAACAAATGCTAATTCGCTGCAACCAACATGCTTTTGGTAACGAATGCTAATTTGTTGCTAACTGCTCAATTTTAATAGTGAATCACAAATTCACTACAGAATGCACACCTTCGATAGTGAATGCTAGTTCGCTTCTGACAACTCAATTTTGGTAGCGAATGTTAATCTTCTATAGACAACTCAATTTCTATAATGAATGCTAGTTCGCTTCTGACAACTCAATTTTGGTAGCGAATGTTAATCTTCTATAGACAACTCAATTTCTATAATGAATAACAAATTTACTGCAGAATACACACTTTTAGTGACACATGCTAATTCACTATAGACAACTCAATTTTAGTAGTGAATGAAAAATTCCTAGCAGAACACCTATTTTCAGTAGCAAATGCTAATTCACTACAGACAACACAATTTTAGTAGCGAATGTTGATTTGTTACAGACAACACAATTTGACCATAAAAACTAATTCACTACAAGGAACACCATTTAGTAGCAAAACCTAATTTGTTGAAGATAACACAAATTGATAGTAAAAATTCCTTCATAATATTATTATACAATTTCATTAAACACAAGTAGAAATTTATGTCATCAACACCAATATAGTTCTAGTTTTAGTTTCAGTAAAGTCTAAAGTCCTAATGACTACATAATTTTATACAGAACCCTTTCTAGCACAAGTTCTTTTATCATACATATAAGAATTAAGATAATAATGCCATCATGCATTCTGTTTTAGTTTATGTATGTCCTCAAGAGTTTAGCAAGATCATACTTTCTACATTTCTTTATCTAATTCCACATTTCATTTAAGTTCATCAATCATTCCACTTAGATCTCCCAATTAATTATTTCCAAAACTATGAGTGCATGAACACCAAACCTTCTACTTTGGGGTTTTCATCCTCTCCTAGTTCTGAAATCATGAGGCAGTGACATGATCAAATAGTTGATATCTTATCCCAAGTGCAGGAGTGTCAAAATAATAAATAACTCGACAAGACCGAGGTCAAACCACAAGAAAGTTAACTATATAAATTATAAATAATAATAATAATAAGAACAATAATAATAACAACAATAACAATAATGATGGTGGTGAAGATGAGTTAAAGAGGACTTTGAAATGTAAGATTAATGTGAAGATTATATAATGATAAAAACAAACGTCAAGGTTAAAGGATACACTAATAGTATTAAAGATAAGTAAGATATAAACTCTTTATTAATTATCAACATGATCGTATTAATCATGTTATTTACATAACACCATACTTATAAATTTTATCAAGTATTCATGATGCTAACTTATGTTGACAACAAATCAAATTCCTCTTATAATAACGATGTTAGCCGAAGACTATGAAGGATCAAGTATTTGATGTGCTAAGTGTTATACAACACAAATCTAGATTAACCATTTAACAAGTTAGGTATTAAGAATTAATAAGATAAAAATGATAAGACATGTTAATAGTAAGTTGTTTAGGATATAAACATTGAAGTCCATATTGAGTTTATATTATACTTATCCCAACAACATTAGTGAAACCTTTTCACCTTGCCATAATTAACTTAGCTAGACTTTATAAAGAAGAAAAACTTAAAGAAACAATACAAGAACATAAACATGGTATAAGTTAACTAAGTATAGTAAAAGAAATGAAAAGGATGAATAAGAGATTAATGAGAGTAAAACTTAAGTATTACAAAAATATAAAGAGAGAAAGTAAGAACATGATCTTGATATAGAAAACAAAATGCCCAAATGAATGGCAAATGCCTTCTTTTATAGTCCAAAATTCAGAACTATTCATATGGTAATTGATAATTGATGTAGTGACCAACTATTGATTAGTGGGCCTGATGGACAACATCACTCAAGCACTTTGGCTGCTTGAATTGACATTGATGCATTTAGAATTTGGCAAAGTATTCTTCATAAAAGTTGTTGGAAATTGTCTTTTCCTTCTACTTATCAAATTTCAAATCATTTAGACTTCTAAAACTCTAGTTAGTTATGGGTAAAATTCTGAGTAGTGTTTGGGCTGCATTGAAAGACAGATTCAGACTTCTCTTTTGTGGCCAAACTTTGAATTTGAAAATGGAAAATTTAAGTTTTTCTATACCATGAAAGTTATAGGCCTATTTCTTATCCTTCCAACCATATAAATTAATATGAAATCCAAGATCTATAGCTTTAGATATGATCCGATGATTCAATAGTTTTCAAATTTAAAGAGAATCGTCATCTCCTTCGTAAGTTTACCCTTTTCTTTGTCATTTCACTTCTAATAGTTAATCAAAACAATCAATCATTTGAATTGTGAGAATGCCTACATTTAAAATGAGCATTTACCATTAATTAAAGGTATCTTATATTATCAGACTTATCTTTATAAAACATGCTCTAATTAAGGAGTTATTGATGCTTTAAGTGTAAAATAATGATATAAAATCTTGATAAAAATGTATTTTTAAGTACTAATCACACCCCCCAACCAGTTTATTACTAGTTCCTAGTAATCAAAGCATTAAAATAGAAAAACAATTTGCAAGTATCCTAAAGCAAGACATTTATCATTTAACTTCTATTACTCTATACAAGTAAACAAACTCATTAAATTTATATATAACTGCTTCATATTGTTGAAACAAGATATTGATAAATCTTTTTTTTATGTGCTCAATGAATGTGATTGATACTTCAAAGTGTATTTTTATCAAGGTTTTATATCATCATTTTGCACTTAAAGTATTAATAACTCCTTAACTAAAACATGTTTTATAATAATATATCTAATAATATAAGATATCTTTAATTTGTGGTAAATGTTCTTTTTAAATGTAGGCTTATCATATAAATGAAAGGATTGATTGATGAATTTAAGAACTGAAATTGAAAGGATAAAGAGATGGTCAAACTTAGAAAAGAGATGTTGGTGCAGTCCAAACCGGAACACTGTTCAGTAATTGGGTCATATCTGGAGCTATAGATCTCAGATTTAGGTCTACTTTATATGGATGGAAAGGTAAGACATAGGCCTACAACTTTTATATAAGCCCAAGATCTAAAAATGCCATTTTGAAGTCCAAATTGTTGCAACAACAAAGAAGCCTGAATCTATCCTCCAGCCTGAGCACTATTCAGTATTTTGGCCATATCTGGAGCTCTAGAAGTCGAAATGAGCTGAATTGTTTACACAAGAAAGCTAAGATAATTTCCTATAACTTTCATGTTTCAAGTGGCTCTAATTTTGACATTATTAATGATGTTTTGGGCAGACAAGAGAAGATAAGGATTGTCACCAAGTCAAGAGTTGACCACTTACTCATCAATTAGTCATCAAATCAATAGTTCCTAATTTTGGCCTATAAAAGGAGGCATTTGCCATGCATTTAGGCATCTTGGTGTCCAGATTAAGATCATGCTCTTGCTTTCTCTCTTTGTATTTTTTGTATTGCTTATGCTTTGCTTTCATTAATATCAAGTTTATGCCTTTCATTTCTTTTCCTTTGCTTTGTTAACTTTCATCTTATTTATGTTCTTATTTTGTTTATTTTTTTTTATTATGTTTAGCTAAGTTTATTATGTCAAGGTGAAAAGGTTACACTAATGGTGTAAGAATAAGTATAGTATAAACTTAATATGGACTTTAATGTTTAATACTAACATGTTTTATATTTGTTATCTTGTTCACTCTTTAATACTTTACTTGTTAAATGACTAATCTTGATTTTTGTTGTATAACAATTGGTACAACAAATGCTTGACACTTTCATAGCCCATACTGTATGGTATAATCGACACTTAAGCTATGAAAGGAACTTGATTTATTGTTAACATTAATTATAATCATAAATGCTTGATGAAATTTACAAGTATTAGCATTAATTAAATAAGATTACTAATGTAATCATGTTAACAAATGTCTTGAAACAAGAAAATTAACAATATCAGCAAACCAAGGTATTGTAGATACAAAAAATAAGGATTCATCAGGAAAGTAGTCATTGATTAGTGTGATGTCAGATCTCGAATCTGTTGTCAATTTTGACAAATGATCCGCGATAAAATTTTCGGTGCCTTTCCTATCTTTTGATTGTTATATCAAATTTTTGCAGTAACAAAATCCACCATACCAGTCTAGCTATAGAATGTTTTTTAGAAAAAAGATATTTCAAAGTTGCATGATCATTAAAAACAACAACAGGTGAGCCAATAAGATAAAACCTAAATTTTTCACATGCAAATACTACTGCAAGTGATTCTTTTTCAGTGGTGGTATAATTCATTTGAGCACTAGTTAAAGTTTTACTTGCATAGTAAATGACATAAGGTTTCTTATCTTTTTTTTTTATTCTAAAACAGCACCTACAACATAATCACTAGCATCACATATTATTTCGAAAGGTAATGACCAATCAGGAGGTTGAATGACAAGAGCACAAGTAAGCAAGTTTTTAAGTTTAATGACACGACAAAGAGATTGATGTCTTCTCCCAAGTGC
>SRLM01002221.1:18877-37113 GCA_015708895.1 Populus ilicifolia | reverse complement strand
TCATTTGATAATTGTTTAACTAATTTGGAAAAGGTTTTGAACATGTGTGAAGAGAAGAATCTTGTGTTGAATTAGGAAAAATGTCATTTTATGGTAACAAATGGCATTGTACTTGGTCACATTGTTTCATCAATAGGAATTGAGGTTGATAAATCTAAAACTGAGCTAATTGCCAACACCAAAATCTGTTAAAAATGTTAGATCATTTTTAGGACATGCTAGTTTTTATAGAAGGTTTATCAAAGATTTTAGTATAATATCTAAACCATTGTGTAACCTTCTAACAAAGGATAATGTTTTTGAATGGACTGAATATTGTGAAGAAGCCTTTGTTAAAGTTAAAAACCTGCTTACATCTGCTCCTGTTATTCAACCTCCTGATTGGTCATTACCTTTTGAAATAATATGTGATGCTAGTGATTATGCCGTGGGTGCTGTTTTAGGACAAAGAAAAGACAAGAAACCCTATGTCATTTACTATGCAAGTAAAACTTTAAATAATGCTCAAATAAATTACATAACCACTGAAAAAGAATTACTTGCTGTAGTATTTGCATGTGAAAAATTCAAATCTTATCTTATTGGCTCACCTGTTATTGTTTTTAGTGATCATGCAACGTTGAAATATCTTCTTTCTAAGAAGGATTCTAAAGCGAGATTGGTGCAGTGGATTTTGTTACTTCAAGAATTCGATATCACAATCAAGGATAAGAAAGGCATCGAAAATGTTGTCGCGGATCATTTGTCAAGATTGACAACTGATTTGAAATCTGACATCACACAAATCGATGACTACTTTCCTGATGAATCTTTACTTTCTGTCACTGCAATGCCTTGGTTTGCTAATATTGTTAATTTTCTTGTTTCAGGACATTTGCCAGCGCATTAGGGCACCTAAGACAAAAGAAAGTTCTTGAACGAAGTGAAGAACTTTTATTGGGATGAACCTTATTTGAATATTTGAATAAATAAGGGTCATCCCAATAAAAGTTCTTCACTTCGTTCAAGAACTTTCTTTTATCTAGGGTACTCTAATAAGCTGGAAAATATCCTAAAACAAGAAAATTGACAATTTTAGTGAACCAAGGTATTGTAAAGATAGAAAATAAGGATTCATTAGGAAAGTAGTCATCGATTGGTGTGATGTCAGATCTCAAATCTATTGTCAATCTTGACAAATGATTTGCGATAATATTTTCAGTGCCTTTCTTGTCTTTGATTGTGATATCAAATTCTTAAAGTAACAAAATCTATCGTACCAGTCTAGCCTTAAAATTCTTTTTTAAAAAAAGATACTTCAAAGCTAGATGATCACTAAAAACAACAATAGGTGAGCCGACATGATAAAACCAAAATTTTTCACATGCAAATATTATAGCAAGTAATTCTTTTTCAGTGGTGGTGTAATTCATTTAAGTGCTATTTAAAGTTTTACTTGTATAGTAAATCACATAAGGTTTCTTATCTTTTATTTGTTCCAAAACAACACCCACGATATAATCACTAGCATCACACATTATTTCAAAATGTAATGACTAATCAGGAGGTTGAATGACAGGAGCAGAAGTAAGCACGTTTTTAAGCTTAACAAAGGCTTTTTCACATTATTCAGTCTATTCAAAAACATTTTTCTTTGTTAGAATATTACACAATAGCTTAGATATAACACTAAAATCTTTGATGAACCTTCTATAAAAACCAGCATTTTCTAAGAATGATCTAACATCTTTAACAGATTTTAATGTTGGCAAGTTGGCAATTAATTTGATTTTAGATTTGTCAACCTGAATTCCTTTCGATGAAACAATTTGACCAAGTATAATGTTGTTTGTTACCATAAAATGATATTTTTTCTATTTCAGTACAAGATTCTTCTCTTCACACCTGCTCAAAACATTTTCTAAGTTAGTCAAACAATCATCAAATAAATCGCCAGAAATGAAAAAATAATCCATAAAAATTTTAAAAAAAACGTTAAACCATATCACTAAATATGCTAAACATGCATCTTTAAAACGTGGCTGTTGCGTTACATAATCCAAAAGGCATCCTTTGATATGCAAAAATACCAAATAGGCATGTGAAAATAGTCTTTTCTTAATCTTCCAATGCAATTTCAATTTGATTATAGCCTGAACAGCCATCTAGGAAACAATAAAATTCATGACCTGCAACTCTTTTTAGGATTTGATCTATAAAAGGTAAGGGGAAATAATCTTTTCTAGTCATTGAATTAACTTTTCTATAGTCAATACACATGCACCAACCAGTAACAGTTCTCGTTAGAATTAACTCATTTTTCTCATTTGTTATCACAGTGACTCCTAACTTCTTCGGTACAACTTGGGTAAGACTTACCCATTTGCTATCAGAAATAGGATAAATGATTCCATTATCTATAAGCTTAATGACTTCATTCTTCACTACTTCTTTCATATTAGGATTAAGCCTTCATTACATTTCTCTAGAGGGTTTAGCATTTTCCTCTAAATAAATTTTGTGTGCGCAAATCAAAGGACTAATTCTTTTTATATTGGTGATGGTCCATTCTAATGTATTTTTGTATATTTTTAGAGTTTGTAATAACTTATCTTTTTGATGTGCATTAAGTTTGGAAGAAATTATTACTAGAACAATTTTATTTTCTTTTGAAAATGAGTATTTAAGATTGAATGATAATGACTTCAAATTAGGTTTTGGTGGTTGAACACATGAAGGCATAAACTCAATTGATCATGGTGGCAACTATTCAATTTGTGGTCTTCAATTACTTGCTTTTCATTCTTCCTAAAAATAAACCATTTACAAATTCTCAAACTTATTAAATTCAATTTCACTAGAAATAGTTTCAAATTGATTATGAACTAATTTTTCAATAAAGTCCATTTCCTGTAAATCATTATATCTCCAGGTTGCTTGCAAATGTTGAAAATATTCATCTACAATGTCATGTTTCCAAATGATAACTTCATCAATCCATTCCTACAATTAATCATGCATTAGAAGTTGCAAGAAATGGACGTCCTAAAATAACAGGAATTAAATTACATACTTCAACAGTTTGTGTATGCAGGACAATAAAATCCATAGGATAAATGAATTTAGCAACTAATAATAACACATCTTCAACTATTCCTTTAGGTATTTTTACAGATTTCTCAACAAGTAATAAAGTTACAGAAATTGGTTTTAACTCACCTAGATTGAGATTTTAAAAGATTGAATATGGAAGTAAATTCACACTAGCTTCAAAATCAAGTAAAGCTCTTTCAATTTTATGTTTTCCAATAAAACATGAAATTGTAGGATAATCAGGGTCTTTATATTTTAAAGCATTATTGTTATGAAGAATGACACTTACCTTTTCGGCTAAAAAGACTTTCTTTTTCACATTCAGTTTTCTCTTTAAAGTGCATTAATTTTTCAAAAATTTAGCATAAAAGGTACTTGTTTAATAACATCCAATAAAGGTATATTGATCCTTACCTGTTTAAAAGTTTTAAAGATTTCAGAGTTGTGATTAACTTTCCTTTGTTTGGTCATAACATGAGAATATGAAAGTGCTAGCAGGGAATCAGTCTTTTCTTTGCAATGTTCGGCTTCAACCCTTCCTTACCCTCGGGGATTAACTCATTATTTTTCTCACAAGGTTCAATAGTGAGTTTTTCAATAATTTTACCACTATGAAGAGTGATGACTAATTTGACTTGATCCATGTGATAGTTTGATAGTTTGCGAAACTACTTGCATTTGTATTGTATTGCTCATTGGGATTTTGTTGTGGTTAAGATGAAAACTTACTTTTCTCTTGAAAATTAAGAGTAGATGTGAATTTTACAAGAGTATCTTTTAGATTTGCCATGGTTTGAGCATTTTGAGTGTTGATTACCTCCTGCTTTTTAATGAATGCATGCAATATTTCCTTAAGATTTCTTCTAGAAGGTGGAGCATAAGGAGGTGTATATCCATAAGAATTTTGAAAATTATGGTTTGCTTGAAATGGTGGTTGTGAAGTTTGTGCATTGTTGTTACCACTCTTCCAATTGAAATTTAGGTGATTTCTCCAACTTAGGTTGTATGTTTGCAAGTATGAATTATGATTGGGCCTTTGGAAATTGTTTAAAGCATGAGCTTATTCATGGAGACATTCCTTAAAAGAAGGCAAAGTTAGACACTCATTGGTTAAATGTTCATTGGTTTCACAGATTTGACACATAATGTATTGAACAGATTTTAATTGACCATTCTTTTTTAATTCTAGTGCTTCAACTTTTCTGGCTAAATATGCAAATATGACTTGGAGGTTATGATCTTCTCTAAGGTTGTATATACCTTTACTAGATGTATGAGGTTAAGTTTTACCTAATGCCTTATAAGTACCTATAGTGTTCTAATTTTGAGCATTTTCAGCTAGCAAGTCTAAATACTCCATTGCTTCGTTAGACTCTTTATTTTTAAAAGCTCTATTGCACATCAATTCCATAATTTATCTATCTTTAGATGTTAACCCTTCATAAAAATATGAAAACAATCTCTATATTTCAAAACCATGATGAGGGCAAGTATTAAGCAAGTTTCAGTACTTATCTCAGCATTGGTAAAATATTTCTCCTAGTTTTTGAGTAAATGTGGTGACTTGTTTTTTGAAAGATTTTGTTCTGTGAATGGAAAAAACTCTTCAAAAATTATTATTACATTTCATCCCAAGCATGAATGGATCTTGACCTAAGATTTTGTAGCCATGTTTTAGCTTTATCGTTTAATGAAAAAGGAAAACGCTTTAATCTGATGGTGTTCATGCCATAATTTAAGTCATTATAGGTGTTACAAACTTCTTTAAATTCTTTAAAATGAAAGTATGGATTTTCTAGATCTAAGCCATGAAAAAAAGGTAAAGGTTGAATAATGTCTAGCTTAAAATTAAAGTGAGATGCATTAGGAGAGAAAATTACACATAAGGGTGCATGATTAGTACTTAAAAGTGCATTCTTATTAAGGATTTATGTCATTATATTACACCTAAAGTATCATTAAATTCCCCAATAAAAGCATGTTTTATATTAGCAAGTCTAAAAATATAATATACCTTTAATTCATGGTAAATGTGCATCCTAAATGCAGGTCTATCACATAAATTAAAGGATTGATTGATGAGTTTAAGGATTGAAATTGAATGGATAAAAAGAAGTCTAAACTTAGTAAAGTGTTGCTGGTGCATTCCAAACTCGAACACCGTTCCGTAATTTGATCATATCTGGAGCTGTAGATATGAGATTTAGTTCCATTTTATATCAATGGAAAGGTAAGATATAGACCTACAACTTGTATATGGACTTAAAGACCCAGTTCTACCATTTTTAAGCTCAAATCTTAGCAACAATGAAGACATCGGAAGCTGTCCTGCAGCTCAAACACTATTCAGTTTTTAGCTCATATCTTGAGTTCTAGAAGTCCAAATGAGCTCTGGTTTTTTTTTTTTTATGGAAAGCTAATACAATTTCCCACAACTTCCACATTCAGTTGGTTATAATTCTGATGTGAGCAATGACATTTTGGCCAGCCAACAATATCAAAAATCAGCCCACAATATCAAAACAATAGCAGCCATTAATGTCAAAAACCAGCCACCAAATCAATGGATGCCCCACCAATTCTTCAATCAATAGTTCTGAAACTTAGCCTATAAAAGGAGGCATTGTCCATGTATTTAGTCATATTAATTTTCAAATCAAAGTTAACTTCTCGCTTTCTCTCTAAATCTTTGTAATGTTCAAGTTTTCTTTTATGCTATAGTAATCTCTTGTTTATGCTCTTTCATTTCCTTTTCTATACTTAGTTAACTTATATTATGTTTATGTTCTTATATTGTTTATTTATGTTTTTCTCCTTCTTAATGTTTAGCTAAGTTAATTATGTCAAGGTGAAAAGGTTTCTCTAATGGTGTTAGAATAGGTATAATATAAACTCAATATGAGCTTTAAATGTTTATATCTAAGAAAGATTGTTGTTAACATGTTTTATCTTTTTATCTTACTAATTCTTAATACCTTGCTTATTAAATGGTTAATTTAAATTTGTGTTGTATAATATTTGGTACATCAAATGCTTGATCCTTCATAGTTTTCGGCCGACATCGTTATTATGATAGAAACTTGATTTGTTGTTAACATAAACCAGCAACATGAATGCTTGATGATATTTATAAGTATGATATTACTTAGATAAGATAATTAATATGATCATGTTAGTAATTTATAATGAGCTAATAACGACAAATCATCCGATTAGAACCTCCTTTGTGTGTGGTTTCTAGTTGAGTAATAAAAGTAGTTTATATTATATTTATTTGAAATACCATTTGTGAATCCTATAACCTTGACATATGTTTTGTTATTGTTTAATCCTTACATCAATATCACGTCCTAAAACTTTCTTAAATTCTTTTTATGTTATTATTCTCTTCAACTTTTTTTTATTTGTAATTTATATAATTCACCTCCTTGTGGTTCGACCCCGGTCTTGCCGGGTTATTTTACTTTGACACTCCTGCACTTGGGATAAGACATCAACTCTTTGATCGTGTCAAGTTTTTGGCGCCGTTGCCGGGGAGGTAAGTTATTGTATAAATTAAATATTTTATTTTATTTTCACTTTTATTTGTTTTTCTAATTGTTGTTTCTTTTGCCTTTTCCTTTTCTTTTCTTTTCTTTTCTTTTGTATTTGCATGAGAGTTTGGACACGTACATTAAGTGGTAGACTTTCTAGAAAATCATCATTTTCTTTAGAAAACATGGCCGATGAAGATAACTAATCAATTCATAATGAGAATAATGAGAATAATCGTGTTAGAACACTTAGAGATCATATGAATCCAACAAGAACAAGTTCACCATCATGTATTGTTTTTCCTCCTGATGCATCTCATTTTAATTTTAAGCCAGGTATTATTCAACTTTTACCCACTTTTCATGGCTTAGAATTAGAAAATCCATACTTGCACTTAAGAGAATTTGAAGAAGTTTTTAACACTTATAATGACTTAAATTGTAGCATAAACACCATCAGATTAAAGCTTTTTCCTTTTTCGTTAAAAGATAAAGCTAAAACATGGCTATAAAATATTAGGTCAGGATCCTTTCATGTTTGGGATGAAATGCAACAACAGCTTTTAAAGAAATTTTTCCCTTCTCATAGAACAAACTCTTTCAAAAGACAAATCACCACTTTTACTCAAAAACCAGGAGAAACATTTTACAAATGTTGGGATAGATATAAAGACTTGCTTAATACCTGCCCTCATCATGATTTTGAAACATGGAGATTAGTCTCACAATTTTATGAAGGGTTAACACCTAAAGATAGGTAAATGGTGGAATTGATGTGCAATGGAACTTTTGAAAATAAAGACCCTGATAAAGCAATGAAGTACCTAGACTTGCTAGCTGAAAATGCTCAAAATTAGGACACCACAGGTACTTGTGAGGCACCAGGTAAAACTCAACCTCATACATCTAATGGAGGCATGTATAGCCTTAGGGAAGATCATGACCTCCAAGTCAAATTTGCATCTTTAGGTAGAAAAGTTGAGGCATTAGAATTAAAAAAGTGTGGTCAATTAAAATCTGTTCAAGAAATTGTGTGTCAAATTTGTGAAACCAATGAACACTCAACCAATGATTGTCCCACGTTGCCTTCTTTTAAGGAATGTCTCCATGAACAAGCCAATGCTTTAAATAGTTTTCAAAGACCAAGTCATAACCCGTACTCACAAACATACAACCTTGGTTGGAGAAACCACCCAAATTTCAGTTGGAAGAGTGGTAACAATAATGCACAAACTTCACAGCCACCATTTCAAACACAACATAATTTTCAAAATTCTCATGATTATGCACCTCCTTATATTCCCCCTCCTAAAAGAAATCTTGAGGAAATATTACATGCATTCATTGAAAAGCAAGAGACAATCAACACTCAAAATGCTCAAACCATGGCTGATTGGAAAGATACTTTTGCAAAGTTCATATCCGCTCTCAGTTTTCATAAGAAAGGTAAGTTTCCATCTCAACCCCAGCAAAATCCCAAAGGGCAATAAAATTCAAGTACAAGTAGTTCAGGATGCCAACATCTGGATCAAGTCGAATTAGTCACTACTGTCCGTAGTGGTAAGGTTATTAAAAAACCTATTCTTGAACCTTGTGAGAAAGAAGATAAGTTAGTCTCCAAGGGTAAGGAAATGGTTGAACCTGATCATTGCAAGGAAGAGAGTGATTTCCTACCAGTACTTCTATTTCCTCATGCCATGACCAAACAAAGGAAAGTCAATCACAATTCTGAAATCTTTGAAACTTTCAAACAGGTAAGGATTAATATACCTTTGCTAGATGCTATTAAACAGGTACCATCTTATGCTAAATTTTTGAAAGATCTATGCATTGTAAAAAGAAAATTGAATGTGAAAAAGAAAGCCTTTTTAGCCGAACAAGTAAGTGCTATTCTTCAGAACAATAATGCTTTGAAATATAAAGACCCTGGTTGTCCTACAATTTCTTGCTTTATTGGAGAACATAAAATTAACAGAGCTTTACTTGATCTTGGAGCTAGTGTGAATTTACTTTCATACTCAGTTTTTCAAAGTCTCAATTTAGGTTAGTTAAAACTTACTTCTGTAACTTTTTTACTTGCTGATAGATCTATAAAAATGCCTAGAGGAATAGTTGAAGATGTGTTAGTACAAGTTGATAAATTCATCTTTCCTGTGGATTTTATTGTCTTGGATACACAACCTGTTGAAGCGTGCAATTCAATTCCTGTTATTTTAGGACGTCCATTTCTTGCAACTTCTAATGCATTGATTAATTGTAGGAATGGAGTGATGAAGTTATCTTTTGGAAACATGACATTAAAAATGAATGTTTTTAACATTTGCAAGCAACCTGGAGATGATAATGATTTAGAGGAAGTAGATTTTATTAAAAAAATAATTTACAATCAATTTGAAAATTCTTCCAATGAAATTGAGTTTAATGAATCTGAAGATTTGCAAATGGTTTGTTTTCAGGAAGAATCAAAGGCAAATATTTGGAGACTAAAAATTGAGGAATTGCCACCACGATCAATTGGGTCCATACCTTCAAGTGTTCAACCACCAAAACCCGATTTCAAGCCATTGTCATGTAATCTCAAATACTCATTTTTGGGAGAAAATGAAACTTTTCCAGTAATAATTTCTTCCAAACTTAATGTTCATCAAAAAGGTAAGTTATTACAAACTCTTAAAATGCACAAAAATGCATTAGGATGGACCATAGCTGACATAAAACGAATTAGTCCTTTGATTTGCACACACAAGATTTATTTGGAGGAAAATGCTAAACCCTCTAGAGAAATGCAATGAAGGCTTAATCCTAATATGAAAGAAGTAGTGAGGAATGAAGTCATTAAACTTCTAGATAATGTAATCATTTATCGTATTTTTGATAGCAAATGGGTAAGTCCTACCCAAGTTGTACCTAAAAAGTCTAGAGTTACTGTGATAACAAATGAGAAAAATGAGTTAATTCCAACGAGGACTATTACTGGTTGGCGCATGTGCATTGACTATATGAAACTTAATTCAATGACTAGAAAAGATCACTTTCTTTTACCTTTCATGGATCAAATTCTAGAAAGAGTTGCAGGTCATGAATTTTATTATTTTCTAGATGGTTATTCAGGTTACAACCAAATTGAAATTGCATTTGAGGATCAAGAGAAAACTACTTTCACATGTCCATTTGGTACATTTGCATATCGAAGGATGCCTTTTGGATTATGTAATGCACCAGCCACGTTTCAAAGATGCATGCTTAGCATATTTAGTGATATGGTTGAACGCTTTCTTGAGATATTTATGGATGATTTTTCTGTTTTTGGTGATTCATTTGATAATTGTTTAACTAATTTGGAAAAGGTTTTGAACATGTGTGAAGAGAAGAATCTTGTGTTGAATTAGGAAAAATGTCATTTTATGGTAACAAATGGCATTGTACTTGGTCACATTGTTTCATCAATAGGAATTGAGGTTGATAAATCTAAAACTGAGCTAATTGCCAACTTGCCAACACCAAAATCTGTTAAAAATGTTAGATCATTTTTAGGACATGCTGGTTTTTATAGAAGGTTTATCAAAGATTTTAGTATAATATCTAAACCATTGTGTAACCTTCTAACAAAGGATAATGTTTTTGAATGGACTGAATATTGTGAAGAAGCCTTTGTTAAACTTAAAAACCTGCTTACATCTGCTCCTGTTATTCAACCTCCTGATTGGTCATTACCTTTTGAAATAATATGTGATGCTAGTGATTATGCCGTGGGTGCTGTTTTAGGACAAAGAAAAGACAAGAAACCCTATGTCATTTACTATGCAAGTAAAACTTTAAATAATGCTCAAATAAATTACATAACCACTGAAAAAGAATTACTTGCTGTAGTATTTGCATGTGAAAAATTCAAATCTTATCTTATTGGCTCACCTGTTATTGTTTTTAGTGATCATGCAACGTTGAAATATCTTCTTTCTAAGAAGGATTCTAAAGCGAGATTGGTGCAGTGGATTTTGTTACTTCAAGAATTCGATATCACAATCAAGGATAAGAAAGGCACCGAAAATGTTGTCGCGGATCATTTGTCAAGATTAACAACTGATTTGAAATCTGACATCACACCAATCGATGACTACTTTCTTGATGAATCTTTACTTTCTGTCACTGCAATGCCTTGGTTTGCTAATATTGTTAATTTTCTTGTTTCAGGACATTTGCCAGTGCATTGGGGCACCCAAGACAAAAGAAAGTTCTTGAACGAAGTGAAGAACTTTTATTGGGATGACCCTTATTTATTCAAATATTGTCCTGATCAAATATTTCGAAGATGCATTCCTGATAATGAGGTAAGTAATGTCATTAAATTTTGTCATTCTGAGGCATGTGGGGGTCATTTTTCATAAAAAAACAGCCGTAAAAAATCTTACAATGTGGATTTTATTGGCCCACCATGTTCAAGGACACGCATGCATTCCATAAATCTTGTGAAAATTGTCAAAAGTTAGGATCTCTTTCAAAACGTCACATGATGCCTTTAAGTACTATTCTTGTCATTGAAATCTTTGACTGTTAGGGTATAGATTTTATGGGTCCATTTCCTCCATCATTTGGTTTTGTGTACATATTAGTCGCAGTAGACTATGTTTCAAAATGGATAGAAGCAATTCCAAGTCGTAACAATGATCATAAAACAGTTATTAAGTTTTTGAAAGAAAACATTTTGAGTCGATTTGGAATCCCTCGGGCCATGATAAGTGATGGTGGAACACATTTCTGTAACAAGCCATTTGAGTCTTTAATGAAGAAATATGGAATCACACACAAAGTTGCCACCCCTTATCACCCCCAGACAAATGGACAAGTAGAACTTGCTAATAGGGAGATCAAACAAATCTTGGAAAAAACAGTGAACCCTAATTGAAAGGACTGGTCTTTAAGACTTAATGATGCACTTTGGGCCTATCGAACCACTTTTAAAACATTATTAAGTATGTCACCTTATAGGTTTGTTTATGGAAAACCTTGTCATTTGCCTGTGGAACTTGAATACAAAGCTTATTGGGCTATTAAAGCTTTCAATTCAAACCTGGATAATGCTAGTCAACTGCGTAAGTTACAAATAAATGAGCTTGAAGAAATAAGAAATGATGCATATGAGAATTCAAAAATTCATAAAGCAAGAATCAAAGACTTTCATGATAAAAGAATCTTGAGAAAAACATTTGATGTTGGTCAAAAAGTTTTGCTTTATAATTCTCGACTCCATTTATTTCCTGGAAAGCTAAGATCAAGATGGAGCGGTTCATTTATTGTGAAACATGTATATCCTTATGGGGCCTTTGATATTGAGAATCCAAAGAATGGTAATGTTTTCAAGGTCAATGGGCATCGTTTGAAAGCTTACTTTGATAATTTTCCTAGTGAAAATGAATCCATTGGTTTGAATGATCCTGTATATAAAGGTTGATTATTTTATTTTTCTCATATTTTTGTTTCTTTTTTGTGTGACTTTTGTTTTGTTAGTCTTTCTCCAACCCTAGTTAAATGGCGGATAATGGTACTTTGTAACTCTTAAGTCGATTCTTTCAGTTTCCCATGATAATTGATATCTCTGTATATATTTGTTCAATTCCTTGTTCCTTCTCTTTTCTTTACATCTCTTCTCCACTTCTCTTTAAAAATATAACAAAAATGGACACCACTCTTGAAAAATTAAAAAAGTATTTTCATGTTTTGCCTCAGAATGCAATTACAAAAATTTACCGTGCTAGGTGTGAAAGATTGAGGTTGTTAATGAACTATAAAATTCCTGAAGATATTCGTTGGATAATTGAAGCAAAGATCCAATGTGCTAGGACAGGTAAAAGGTGAGTCTTCCAACTCTTTTATTTCATATATGCCTAGGACAGGTAAAAGTACTTTTGCAAAGAAACGTCGTGCAAAACAACTAAAAGTCTGTCACCGATGTGCTAGATGGACTTGTAATACAGAATGTCATTCTTTAGGAATGATATCTATAAACCGTGAAGATAAAATACAATTCATTAAGGATGGCTTGAGTAAGGAGTCTTTAGATAATCTTCTATTAACTCTTGAGATGCATCCTAGTGGAGATGTGCATCGTGCAATTCATGATTTATGGCCTCATTTTCATAAAGAACATGATTGACTTAGTCTTGGGAATCTGACTGAAAAAGACCCTGCTTGCCTGTTTTTAAGAAAATTGGATGGGAAGCCTATCCCCGACCCATAGAGGGCGTTTAAGCCATTCTTGGACGTAAAACCAAGGGAAAGCTATGAGCCACAATCACAACTGCTTGTACATACATATTTGTTTATATATATATATATAATAAAATAATAATAATAAATAAAAAAGAAAAAAAAAGAGATAGAGAGTGAGACTTTAGCTAGCCTATATATAAGTGGTATGCTTTGCATTTTTAATTTTTCATCTATAAAATCTTCTCTTCCTTCTCATCATTTCTACTCAACCCATTCATTCAGCATATATAGAAGTGTGTAGAAATGGCGAGTTCCTCTGTTCCTAAAATAAAACCTATTTGTGTTTTTGGTGGATATAGTTCTGGGAAAGAAAAGGAGTTTTTAGAATCAACAAATCATCTTGGTCGAGTACTAGCTGAGAGAAAGATTCATTTAGTGTATGAGGGAGGCAGTCTTGGGTTAATGGGGGGTGTTTCAATAGCTGCATTTGTAGGAGGCAGTCAAGTTTTAGGGGTTGTCCCCAAAGCTTTAGCCGAAAGGGATATCATTGGAAAAACAATTGGAGAAGAATTACAGGTCTCTCCAATATCTGATAGAATGAATACAATGTTTAACCATGCCGATGCCTTCATTGTCTTACCAGGTGGTCTAGGTACATTGGAAGAGATCTTTCATATTTCTTCTTGGGCCTAACTAAACATTCACCATAAACCTATAGGTTTGTTAAATGTTAATGGTTTTTATGATAATTTGTTATCTTTTCTTGATCAAGCTGTGGAACAGGAATTTCTAACATCTTCGGCACGACAAATAATAATCTCTGCTGTTACTGCTGAACAATTGATTGACCAACTACAATCTTTCATCCCTGTAATTGATCCCTCCATGAGTCAACTCAATTGGTCAAACATGAAATGCCATAAAAAGCTTAAATTGGATTTGAGCCTTAGTTTGTGAAAAATTATGTCTTTTGATTTTATTAATAGCATAATATTTGTGTTTTGTTGTTTCTTATATTTGTTTTAGTGTGTTTCAGGTTTGTCAATAGTCGCTGTTTCAGGTGATATCTTCTACACTTTATCTTTTTGCTTAGAACATTGAGGACAATGTCTCATTTTGGTTAGGGGGAAAGGGTAGTAGTTGATATTAAAAAAAAATTGTTATTTGGTAACTTTATTTTCTATTATTTCAACTATTTACAAAACTATTGTTACTAGGATGGCAGAGTAACAGAGGAACTTTAGTGACTCTTGAGATGCATCTTAGTAAACATTTTTAACAAGGTCTATTATAATACTTCTTGAAATATTCAGGTTTACAAACTCTTGGATTGTTATCTCTAGATTCTGTTTATATGCTCATCTAACAAGTATTTGTAAACATTCATTTTCACACACATACTCAAACATATGATTGTGGGTTGCACATTGGATTATTACATTATTTGTGTTCTTTTGTTAAAGGTAACAACTAAGGGAAAGAGATAGTATATAATATGCAAAAAAAAAAACAAACAAAAAAAACAAAAAAAAAAAACAAAGTAGATAAGTTTGGTTTCGTAGCCTCCTTGACTTAAGCAAATAAGCCCGAAGGGGTGTTTGAACACCTAGTACCCTAAAGTCAACTAANTTATTTCAACTATTTACAAAACTATTGTTACTAGGATGGCAGAGTAACAGAGGAACTTTAGTGACTCTTGAGATGCATCTTAGTAAACATTTTTAACAAGGTCTATTATAATACTTCTTGAAATATTCAGGTTTACAAACTCTTGGATTGTTATCTCTAGATTCTGTTTATATGCTCATCTAACAAGTATTTGTAAACATTCATTTTCACACACATACTCAAACATATGATTGTGGGTTGCACATTGGATTATTACATTATTTGTGTTCTTTTGTTAAAGGTAACAACTAAGGGAAAGAGATAGTATATAATATGCAAAAAAAAAAACAAACAAAAAAAACAAAAAAAAAAAACAAAGTAGATAAGTTTGGTTTCGTAGCCTCCTTGACTTAAGCAAATAAGCCCGAAGGGGTGTTTGAACACCTAGTACCCTAAAGTCAACTAACTTGGGAGTTATTGGCCTAGTACTTGTTACATGGGTTGAGGAGAAAGCTTAAGGGAATCAAACACTGCACTATCTACATATCAGTATTTGCAACTCGAGTTACTAAGCTCGTAGGGGTGTCTCAACACCTGATGCCCTAAGACCAACTGGTCTGGGAGTCATTAGCCGAAAGCTCGTTACATGGGTTCAGGATACATTGTGCTATAAATTCTTGTTTATGCTCTAAAAAAAAGAAAAAAAAAAGAAGATAACAATCCCAACCTAAGGAAGTTAACCTTAAACATTAGAACAAAAATTTTGTTTTCTTCCATAAAAAGCTTCATAGCTATGTTTTGATTTATTGAGCACTAAAAGAAGGTTTACTAATATCCTGTTTAAGAGGTGTTAAGCAGATATATAAATTTAATGAGAGTTTGTTTATCTGGATAGATTTATAGAAGTTAAATGATGAATGCCTTGCTTTGTGGTATTTGCAAATTAGTTTTATATTTTAATGCTTTGATTACTAGGGACTAGTAATAAGCTGGTTGAGGGGTGTGATTAGTACTTAAAAGTGCATTCTCATTAAGGATTTATGTCATTATATTGCACCTAAAGTATCATTAAATTCCCTAACAAAAGCATGTTTTATATTAGCAAGTCTAAAAATATAATATACCTTTAATTCATGGTAAATTTCCATTCTAAATGCAGGTCTATCACATAAATTAAAGGATTGATTGATGAGTTTAAGGATTGAAATTGAATGGATAAAAAGAAGGCCAAACTTAGCAAAGTGTTGCTGGTGCATTCCAAACTCGAACACCGTTCGGTAATTTGATCATATCTGGAGCTGTAGATATCAGATTTAGGTCCATTTTATATCAATGGAAAGGTAAGACATAGACCTACAACTTGTATATGGACTTAAAGACCCAGTTCTACCATTTTCAAGCTCAAATCCTAGCAACAACAAAGACATCAGAAGCTGTCCTGCAGCTCAAACACTATTTAGTTTTTGGCTCATATCTTGAGTTCTAGAAATCCAAATGAGCTCTGGTTTTTTTTTTTTATAGAAACTGAGACAATTTCCCACAACTTCCATAATTTAGTTGGCTATAATTCTGAGGTGAGCAATGACGTTTTGGCCAGCCAACAATATCAAAAATCAGCCCACAACATCAAAAAAACAGCAGCCATTAATGTCAAAAACCAGCCACCAAATCAATGGATGCCCACCAATTCTTCAATCAATAGTTCTGAAACTTAGCCTATAAAAGGAGACATTGTCCATGTATTTAGTCATATTAATTTTCAGATCAAAGTTATCTTCTTACTTTCTCTCTACATTTTTGTAATGTTCAAGTTTTCTTTTATGCTATAGTAATCTCTTGTTTATGCTTTTTCATTTCCTTTCCTATACTTAGTTAGATTATATTATGTTTATGTTCTTATATTATTTATTTATGTTTTTCTCCTTCTTAATGTTTAGCTAAGTTAATTATGTCAAGGTGAAAAGGTTTCTCTAATGGTGTTAGAATAGGTATAATATAAACTCAACATGAGCTTTAAATGTTTATATCCAAGAAAGATTGTTATTAACATGTTTTATCTTTTTATCTTACTAATTCTTAATACCTTGCTTATTAAATGGTTAATTTAAATTTGTGTTGTATAATATTTGGTACATCAAATGCTTGATCCTTCATAGTTTTCGGCCGACATCGTTATTATGATAGAAACTTGATTTGTTGTTAACATAAACTAGCAACATGAATGCTTGATGATATTTATAAGTATGGTATTACTTAGATAAGATAATTAATATGATTATGTTAGTAATTTATAATGAGCTAATAACGACAAATCATCCGATTAGAACCTCCTTTGTGTATGGTTTCTAGTTGAGTAATAAAAGGAGTTTATATTATATTTATTTGAAATACCATTAGTGAATCCTATAACCTTGACATATGTTTTGTTATTGTTTAATCCTTACATCAATATCACGTCCTAAAACTTTCTTAAACTCTTTTTCTGTTATTATTCTCTTCAACTTTTTTTTTATTTGTAATTTATATAATTCACCTTCTTGTGGTTCGACCCCGGTCTTGCCGGGTTATTTTACTTTGACACTCCTGCACTTGGGATAAAACATCAACTCTTTGATCATGTCAGTGCACTTTTTCATGTAGAATTCATATGGTCTCTAAGTATTCTAACTCGGTTATTCTCAGTATAAAATGACTAGTTATCTTCTTTGGCCATTTTTTCTAAAACTGATAAGGATACCTTATAAAGTCTACTACTTAATGTACACGACCAAACTCTCATACACATGTAAATAGAAAATAAAAGAAAAAGGAAACAAAACAAAAGAAACAACAGTTAGATACAAAAAAATTAAAAGTGAAAATAAAATAAAAATTATAATTTATACAAGAATTTACCTCCCCATCAATGACGCTAAAAAATTGACACATGTGCAAGAGTATCAAAGTAATAAATAACCTAGCATGACCGGGGTTGAACCACATTGAAGTTAACTATATAAATTATAAATAATAATAATAATAATAATAATAATAATAATAATAACAACAACAACAACAACGATGGTGGCGGTTAAGATGAGTTAAAGGGAACTTTAAGATGTAAGATGATTAGTACTCAAAAGTGCATTTTTATCAGGGTTTTATATCATCATTTTGCACATAAAATATCAATAACTCCTTAACTAAAGTACGTTTTATAATAATCTATCTAATAATATAAGATACCTTTAATTTGTGGTAAATGTCCATTTTAAATGCAGGCCTATCACATAAATGAAAGAATTGATTGATGACTTTAAGAACTTCAATTGCAAAGACAAAGAGATGATCAAACTTAGAAAAGAGATGTTGGTGCAATCCAAACCAGAACACTGTTTGGTAATTGGGTCATATCTGGAGCTATAGATCTCAGATTTATGTCTACTTTATATGGATGGAAAGGTTAGACATAGGCCTACGACTTTCATATGGAGCGCAAGATCTGAAAAGGCCACTTTCAAGTCCAAATTGTTGTAACAATAAAGAAGCCCGAATATGTCCTCCAGCCCGAGCACTGTTCAGTATTTTGGCCATATCTGGAGTTCTAGAAGTCAAAATGAGCTGAATTGTTTACACAAGAAGGCTGAGACAATTTCCTAGAACTTTCATGTTTTCAAGTGGCTCTAATTTTGACGTCATCAATGATGTTTTAGGCAGACAAGAGAAGATAAGGATTGTCACCAAGTCAAGGGTTGGCCATCTACTCATCAATTAGTCATCAAATCAATAGTTCCCAATTTTGGCCTATAAAAGGAGGCATTTGCCATGCATTTAGGC
>SRLM01002221.1:0-18742 GCA_015708895.1 Populus ilicifolia | reverse complement strand
CATTATGTCTAGCTAAGTTAATTATGTCAAGGTGAAAAGGTTACACTAATGGTGTAAGAATAAGTATGGTATAAACTTAATATGGACTTTAATGTTTAATACTAACATGTTTTATATTTGTTATCTTGTTCACTTTTTAATACTTTGCTTGTTAAATGACTAATCTTGATTTATTTTGTATAACAATTGGTACAACAAATGCTTGGCACTTGCATAGCCCATACTGTATGGTATAACCGACACCTGAGCTATGAAAAGAACTTGATTTGTTGTTAACATAAGTTATAATCATAAATACTTGATGAAATTTACAAGTATTAGCATTAATTGAATAAGATGACTAATGTAATCATGTTAACAATCCATAATCTTATTGGAACCTGCTTTATGTGTGGTTTCCAATTGAACAATAAGAGTTGATAATATACTTGTTTGACATAACATTAGTGGAACCTCTAACCTTGACATTTGATATTATCACTACTTAATCTCTACATTAATATTCTATCTCCAAGTTCTCATCATCATCATCATCATCATCTTCTTCTTCTCTTTCTTTACTACTACTACTACTACTACTACTAGTATTATTATTATTATTATTATTATTATTATTGTTGTTATTACTATTATTGTTGTTATTGTTTTTATTGTTATTATTGTTGTTGTTGTATTGTTGTTATTTATAATTTGTACAATAACCTCCTTGTGGTTCGACCCCAGTCTTGCCGGGTTATTTATTGCTTCGACACTCCTGCACTTAGGAGAAGACATCAATCTTTTTGTCGTGTCATAAGATTAATGTGAAAATTATACAATGATAAAAACAAATGTCAAGGTTAGAGGATACAATAATAGTATTAGAGATAAGTAAGGTATAAACTCTTTATTAATTATCAACATGATCATATTAATTATCTTAGTTACATAACACCATACTTATAAATTTTATCAAGTATTCATGATGCTAACTTATATTGATAACAAATCAAGTTCCTCTCATAATAACGATATCAACCGAAGACTATCAAGGATCAAATACTTGATGTATAAATTAAGTTATTAAGAATTAATAAGATAAAAATGATAAGACATGTTAATAGCAAGATGTTTAGGATATAAGCATTGAAGTCCATGTTGAGTTTATATTATACTTATCCTAACACCATTAGTGAAACCTTTTCACCTTAACATAATTTACTTAGCTAAACATTATGAAAAAGAAAAACTTAAAGAAATAATATAAGAACATAAACATGATATAAGTTAACTAAGTACAGTAAAGGAAATGAAAAGCATGAACAAGAGATTAATGAAAGAAAAATTTAAGCATTACAAAAATATAAAGAGAGAGAGAGCAAGAACATGATCTTGATATGAAAAATAAGATGTTTAAATGAATGGTAAATACCTCCTTTTATAGGCTAAAATTCAAAACTATTCATTTAGTAATTGATAATTGATGTAGTGGCTAACTATTGATTAGTGAACTTTGTAAATAGCATTAATCAAGCATTTTAGCTAGCTGAATTAACATTGATGCAATCTAAATTTGACAAAGTATTCTAATAAATTTTGTTGAAAATTATCTTTTCCTTCTACCCACCAAATTTTGGATCATTTAGAGCACTACAGCTCAAGATATGTCTAAATTACTGAGTAGTTCTACTAGTGGACGTGGTGGAGAGGCCTCATGCTCTTTTCTTGATGAAATCTCATTTCTACCATCTGAATTTGAGTTGGTCCTCTTATGAAAGTTGTTGGAAATTGTCTTGTCCTTCCACTCACCAAATTTCAAATCATTTGGACTTCTAGAATTCCAGTTATGTGTAAAACTCTAAGTAGTGTTTGGGTTGTATTGTAGGACAAATTCAGACTTTTTTTTTATGGCCAAACTTTGAATTTGAATTTATGGAAAATTTGGATCTTTCCATACCTATGAAAGTTGTAGGCCTATTTCTTATCTTTCCATTCATATAAAATAATATGAAATCCAAGATCTATAGCTCTAGATATGATCCGATGACTAAATAGTGTTTGAATTTGAAGTGAATCGACATCTCCTCCGTAACCTTAGCCTTTTTCTCTATCCTTTCACTTCCAATAATTAATCGTTTGAATTATAAGAATACCTACATTTAAAAGGAGCATTTACCATAAATTAAAGGTATCTTATATTATCAGACTTGTTATTATAAAACATGCTCTAGTTAAGGAGTTATTGATACTTCAAGTGTAAATGATAATATAAAACCTTGATAAAAATATACTTTTAAGTATTAATCACTAAACATATGCAATATATATGCTTTGATATACCAGCATAATAAATTAAAATCATCATGTTAACTTGTGCCAACTTAAAAAACAATCCATCATATTTTATGCATTTAAGATGTATGCTACCCCTTTCAATTTAGAAAGAGGGGATGCCAATCAAAATACACACTGTTATAACTCAATTTGCTTTCATATGCTAATAGATGTGCCTACATCATGTAGTGTTGGTGTCCATTTAATGTAACCATATTATTCGATAGTTTCACCCATATTTATCTAATGTTTTGTCCATGTTTTATATGTAAAATGCCTTGATATTCTTTGTTTTATGTTTTGAAGGAATTTTTGGATGAAAAATGCAAAAAAGGAGTAAATTGGAGATAATTGGTAGATTTGAAGTTCAGTCGATGTTTTATGCAGAGCGTGAATTCTAAAGATCAAAATGAAGTGATTCCAATTGCACTAAAAAGCTAACATCCATACCTTTTTGGAAATGCAATGAAAGAAAAATAAAAAGAGGAAGATCATGGAAATCACATCCTTCAAAGTCATATCTCGCATTCTACCACTATTGACCTTTGTCTATTCGAAATTCAATATCTGTAGGCTATAAAAGTCCAATTTATGCAAACTTAATTTTTTGGATTCCTGACTCAAAGGTTTATAAATGCTCCAAATTTAATCCAAAAACAATTTCAGATGAGGGAGATATGATTTTTCAAAGATGACAACTGAATTCTGCCAACAATCAGGTTTCGTGAAGAAATGAGTCCAAATTACATTTTGAAGCTTTTAAACTGTCATCTAAGTTTTTATATCAGTAATTTATCTCCTCTAAGTCAGATTTTGAAGATTTCATGCAAGGCTATTTCTCTTTTTTAGGGAAAATAGTTATTGAAGTACTTAAATGTCAATTGTCAACTTAAGGGAGGACTACTTTGTAAATTAGGAACTAGGCTTTCTTAGCATATAAAAAGAAGAGAGAGGAGAGAAGGGGGACAGCAGCCAGAAGTTATGAAACACAAATTCTCTCCTCTGCAAACCTAAAAAATCATGCTCTCTTTATTCTTTAAGAGTAGTTGTTCAATAGTTATGCAAGGTTAAGCTCTTTTCTTAGTTGCAAGGACACAACAAACCTTTGGATTTCAAGAACCGTGAGATTTATTCTTCCTTTTATTTTCAGTTTATATTATGAATAAGTATGATTGTTTTCCTATGTATATTTTCTATGATTGTTGTTGATAATTGCTAGAGCGGAACTTTAAGTTATTATTGTGAATAATTTATTGCTAAGTTTGATATCAAAACCGGAGTTGTGATGTATGAACATGTGAAGCAACTAAGCTTGATAATTATGGCGGAACTACATTATTAAACTTAGGGAGAACACTCAAATATCTAGTTCTTAGGGCTACCATTGAACTAAATCATTAATGTGGACACTGTGATTGTTTGTTGGTTAGGGTTAGTTATATGGTGGATCCGTTAATTAACCAACATTAAGAAAAGATAAAAATTCAGAATATAAATTGTAGTTTTGTTTCAAGGATCGGTTCTAATTTTTGTTGGTGGATGTGAGTTTGCAAACCAAGGTTTGTTTTCTTGATAAATTTTGAGTTCAATTGATTTTGTTTGCTAATTTTATTTCTTCCATAGTTTAGATCATTACAAATCAAAACCCCCTAATTGAATAACGTATAACATAAAAATTTGAACTAAATCTTTCTTGTGGGATCGACCCCTTGCTTGCTCTATACTATCTTATGTGTTGTGTTTTAAGCTAGAGTAATTAATTTGTGCGACCACGACATCACAACACCATTTCTCATGCTTAAGATGAAATGTGTGTCTCATGCCTCCATCACTTAATTACAACATGGATCAAGTCATGGTCAAGCTTGATGTATTTAAGATAAAATGGATAAAAAACCCAGCCTAGACATATTTTTCCTAACCCATTCATCTAGATTCATTTGCTATGTGTTTGATAATAAATCATGGTCTTATCTTGCATAACAATTTAAATTGTAATTACAAAAGTATATAAAACTTTTAATGTTAAGTAATGATTTTTTTAAAATATTCTTATAATCTTAGAGAAAATGTCCTTTGATCAATGTCTTTCTTGCAATGACAAGACTAAAAGTGTAAGCGGGCCTGGTAGGCACATATGGTGATTGTAACTCAAACTCTTCTTGAAAATATTTATGCTCGCCATGAATGTCATCGTCATGCTCTCTGAGAATCTCACAGTTATAATGTGATTGCTTAACATGAGAAGAAGATCTGTCACATCGTGTACATGACATTCTATATAAGAGTACTTGTATTTGATGTGAAAATAAATAAGTTTAATGTGCTTTATAAAAATATCATAATATATTTAACTAAATACTTTTTGTTATATAATTATTTTTTCATACATACATTGTTGATTAGGATATGTTTTTCTATTATGCTTTATGTCATTATATATGTCACACCTATAATGTGTATAACCCTTTTTGCCATCCACCTTCTTGTACAAACAAGTGGATATTTATTGATTATACCTAAATTCTCATTAAGATAAGTCTATTTTAACTCAAGATCTAGTGTAATCACACCATTCTATCTCCTCTGGTAATGGATGAAATTACATGTTATATGTTACTAATGATCATCAATAAACTATGTAAAGTTTAAGTGATTCTCAGTATAATATGTAAGAACAAGTGAACATGGACATTGGAATGGTTGTCATTTACCATATGCGCATGTTCTATCATTCAATTTGATTGCATGTTTGTCTTCTTTTACAACACTCAATTTAAAAAGGAGTGTTGACATGAAAAATCTATTGCTCGGAGTCAAGCACCATCACAATAAGATTTCTTGATCTATCCTTACTCATTATCAATTCAACTTGAATTCATATAGGCCACATCATTCAATGTTGAATGAAATCATTTGCTTCATGTCTTCACTTGACCTAATAACTATTACATCTATAAAGTGTCAATTACACTAGAGCAGAAACTTGCATTGCTCGAGCACCTTTTAAAACATGATTAAATGATTCTAAAATATAAGTTCTTATATTACCATATTGGTAACTCTTATTATAATATAAGATTATTTTCTTCAAAATTTTGAAAAGCCAATAGGAATATCCTATTCTTTACATAAAAAACAATTATAATCAATAACTTCCTGTCCATATTGCCCATATAAATGTCTTCAATCAAAATTAATAAGTGGACTATGACACTTGAAACCTTCAATACAAGCTTTAAATGTCCAAAACACTCTTCCAAAACACAATTGAAATATCATCAAGATTTTCTTTATATATCCAATTAACAACTATTCCATAATTTTATTATTTTATTAGCGACAACAACCTTGGTAATTTTTCAAAAGATTTCTCATGTGAAACAAAAAATATGCTTATACACCTATTTTGCAACCTATGCTTTGTCATATGATATTTTTACTTGTTCATAACCTAAAATAACTTTGAAGCTGATTTTTAGTTGAATGAATAAAATGATCTATAATCATAATGAAGGAAAGAAAAGCTCACTAATCCTAAACATATGCTTTTAAAATGAGGAAATGACATCTTTGATAATGCTTTCACAATACTAAAAAAAGACCTTTATGGTCCTGTTTGAGCCTAACAAGTTTTCCTTTGAAATTAACCCTAAATAGGATCACACCACACATTAGAAGTAAGTACAAGGATTAGAAAAGCAATTTAAGTGCAAGATTATAGAAAATAATGTTCAATAATCATAGGTGCTTTAATAAAGCTAATGGCGTGGAGAAATTCAAAGATTAAAAAAGATGAAGCATGTCATAAAAAAATATATTGAATATGATGATGATGCTCAAAACTAAATGAAGAAAAAAACAAGACAAGAAATTCAAGCCTATTAGAGAATAATATAAATCATATTCTAGAACCTTACGTAACATCTTAAACTATTGGGTTGAGATGGTTATTTGACATAGTACTAGAGCTTTGATGACCAAGTGGTCGTGAGTTCGAATCTCACCATCTTTATTTATTTAATAAAAATTAAACATAAGGTAAAGTGGACTTGTGTAAGTTTCAAGCCCAAAAGGCTTTCACTTTTGGGTGTGTGTTAGAGAATAATATAAATCATATTCTAGAACCTCATCTAATAGCTTAAGTTATTGGTTGAGATAGTTCTTTGACAAAGCCCAACACTAGGGGCATCACTATATCATTTTACAAGAAAAATCTTATGGTTTAGAGTTATCAATCAAATAAAGGCCTAGGAGAACATGATTATATAAGTATAGTAAAGGAAATAAAATGAAAAAATAGATATTAATAAAAGCAAAACTTAAGCATTACAAAAATATAAAGACAGTAAGCAAGAACATGGTCTTGATTTGAAAACCAAGATGCCTAAATGCATGGAAAACGCCTTTTTTATAGGCCAAAAATCAAAACTATTAATTTGATGACTAATTGTTGAGTCAGTGACCATATCTTAACTTGATGACAATTCTTATCTTCTTGTTCAAATAAAAGGACATTGCTAATATCAGAATTTGAACAGCTAGTCTTCATAAAAGTTTTGAAAATTGTCTCAACTTTCCAATAAAAAAAAATCAGTGTATTCAACTTTTAGAACTTGAGACATGGGCTGAAAACTAAATAATATTTCGGTTGCAAGAGAAATTCCAACTTCTCTATTATTGCTACAATTTAAACTTGAAAACAACATTTTTGATCTTGGACTTTGCATGAAAGTTTTAGGCCCATGTCTTAGTTTTTCATCCATATAGACCAGACTTAAATCCAAGTTCTACATTTTCATTTATAATCCAATAACCAAATGGTGTTTCAATTTGAATTTAACCAGCATCTCTTCTCTAAGTTTAGCCCTCACTTTATCCTCTCAATTTGAGTAGTTAAACTCATTAATCAATCCTTTAATTTCTGTGATAGACCTGTATTGAAGATAAACATTTATTATAAATTCAAGGTATCTTATTTTATCAAACTTGTTATTATAAAACATGTTTTAGTTAAGTAGTTATTGATACTTTAAATGCAAAATGATGATATAAAACCTTGATAAAAATATACTTTTAAGTACTAATTACACCTCTAACCTACTTATTACCAGTTCCTAATAATCAAAGTGTTAAAATAGAAAACAAATTTGTAAGACCCACAAACCAAGGCATTCATCGTATAACCCTCATTGGAGAAATCACCCAAATTTTAGTTGAAAAAAGTAGTAACAATAATGCATAAACTTCACAACTATCATTTCAAGTATACCATAATTTTTAAAATTTTCATAAATGTGTACCTCCTTATACTCCCTTTCCTATAAGAAATCTTGAGGTACATTGCATGTACTCATTGAAAAGAAAGAGGCAATCAACACTCAACTTACTTAAACCATGATAGATTTTAAAGATACTCTTGCAAAATTCACATTTACTCTTAGTTTTCAGGAGAAAGGTAAGTTTCCATCTCAACCACAACAAAATCTCAAAGGACAATACAATTCAAGTGCAAGTAGCTTCCAAAAACCAAAACATGGATCAAGTCTAATCAGTAATTATCCTCCATAGTGGTAAGGTGATTGAAAAACCTATTCTTAAACCTCATGAGAAGGATGATAAGTTAATCTTTGAGAGTAAAGAAGGTTAAACCTGAACATTACAAATAAAAAATTGATTGCTCACCAATACTTCCATTTCCTCATGTCATGACCAAATAAAGAAAAGTTAATCATGATTTTAAAATCTTTGAAACTTTCAAATAGAAAGAAATCGAGGATGAAAAAAGTACTAAGAATGTTGTCGTGGATCATTTGTCAAAATTGATAATAGATTCAATATATAATATCACACTAATTGATGATTATTTTCATGATGAATCATCACTTTCTATTGCTTCAATACCTTGATTTGCTAATATTGATAATTTTCTTACTTTAGGATTTTTGCCAGCTCAATTGGATACCTAAGATAAAAGAAAGCTTTTGAGCGATGAGCAGAACATTTATTGGGATGACTATTATTTATTCAAATATTATCCTAATAAAATATATCAAGATGCATTCTTGATAATAAGGTAGTAGTGTCATTAAATTTTATCATTCCGAGGCATAAGAGGGTCATTTCTTGTAAAAAAGATGATTGTAGAAATCTTACAATATGAATTATATTAGCCCACCATGTTTAAGGAAACACATGTATTTTGCAAAACCTATGAAAATTGTCAAAAGATAGAATTTATTTCAAAACATATAGAGTCTTTAGATAATCTTCTATTGACTTTTGAGACATATCCTGATGGAGATATGGATTGTAAAATTCATGATTTATGACCTTATTTTCATAAGGAATATTCTTGACTTAGTCTTGGAAATTTGATTAACAAAGACTTTATTTGTTAGTTTTTAAGAAAACTAGATGGAAAGCCTATCTCCAACTTATAGAGGGCGTTTAAGTCATTCTTAGATGTAAAACCAATAAAAGATGTGAGCCACAATCACAACTACTTATACATACACTTGTTCTTATTAAAAAAACAAAAAAAAAGAAAAAAAAAAGAGTAACTCCTATGTATAGGTGATATGATTGCATTTTTACTTTCTTATTTATGAAACCTTCTACTTCCTCTCATTTTACTCTACTCATACAGCTACCAAGAATAGAAAAGTGTGATAAATAGAGGTATCCTCGGCTTTTATAATAAAAAACTATTTGTGTTTTTGATGAATCAAGTCTTTGGAAAGAAAAGGAGTTTTTAAAATTAGTAAATCATCTTGGTCAGGTATTAGCTCAAAGAAAGATTCATTTAGTGTATGGAGGAAGCAGTCTTGGGTTAATGGGGACTGTGTCAATAACTATATTTTTAGGAGACAATCAAGTTTTGGGTATCATTCAAAAAGCTTTAGCCAAAGTGGATGTCATCGGAAAAATAGTTACAAAGAAATTACAGGTTTCTATAATGTCTAAACGAATGAATGCAATATTTGATCATGCTGACACTTTCATTGCCTTATCAAGTGGTTTGGGCATATTAGAATAGATATTTTATATTTTCTCTTAGGCCCAACTAAACATTCACTAGAAACCTATAGGTTTGCTTAATGTTAATGTGTTTTATGATAAAAATTTTTCTTTTCTTGATCATGTTATGGAACAAAATTTTCTAACATTTTTGATAAGACAAATCATAATCTTTATTGTTTACTACTGAACAACTACTTCATCAACTATAATCTTTCATCTTTGTAATTGATTTTTCCATTAGTCAAATAGATTGGTCAAACAAAGAAAGTTATAAAAAGCTTAGATTGGATTTGAGCTTTAATTTGTAAAACTTGTGTCTTTTGATTTTATTAATAACATAATATTTTTGTTTTGTAATTTTTTCAATGTGTTTTAGGTTTGTTAGTATTCACTATTTCAGGTAATGTCTTCTCTACTTTATCTTTCTACCTTAAAAGATTGAGGACAATATCTCGTTTTGGTTAAGGGGAAAGGGTAATAGTTGACATTAAAAAAAATAACTAACTAACTGTTTTTGTTATTATTAAAACCATTTGATAGAATTATTATTAGAATGGTAGAGTAAGGAGGAATTCCATTGAATCTTGAGATGCATTTTAGTAAATATTCTTATTAAGGTATATCATAACACTTCTTGAAATATTCAGGTTTACAAACTCTCATATTATTATCACTTGATTCTACGTCATATACTCATTTAATAATTATTTTTAAACCTTTATTTTTACACACACACTTTAACATATAATTATAGGTTGCACATTGGATTATTACATTCTTTATATTCTTTTGTTAAAGGTAACAACTAAGAGAAAGAGATAGTATATAATTTATAAAAAAATTATAATATTGATGATAATAAAAATATAGATAAGTTTGGTTTTGTAGCTTCCCTAACCAAAGCAATTAAACCTAAAGAGGTGTTTTAACATTTAATATCCTAAAGTCAACTAACTTCAGAGTTATTGGCCTAGTGCTTGGTATAAGGAGTTAATGAGAAAATCTTAAGGCAATCAAATATTACACTATTTACATATTAGTATCTGCAACTCGAGTTATTAAGCTCATAAGGGTATCTCAACACCTAAAGCCCTAAGACCAACTAGTTTGGAAATCATTAGCCTAAAGCTCGTTACATGGGTTAAAGATGTATTGTGTTTTGAATTAAATGTGTATATATTAAAAAAAGAAGAAGATAATAATCTCAATCAAAGGAAATTAACCTTAGAAAAACATTAGAACAAAATTGTGTTTTCATCCAAGTAAAGCCCTGTAACTATGTATTGATATATTGAGCATAAAAAAAAGGTTTATTAATATCTTATTTAAGAAGTATGAAGCATATATATAAATTTAATAAGAGTTTATTTATTTGGACAAATTAATGAAAGTTGAATGATGAATGCCTTGCTTTTAAATGTCGTAAATTGTTTTTAATGCTTTGATTACTATGGACTAGTAATAAGCTAGTTGGGGGATGATTAGTACTTAAAAGTATATTTTTATCAAGGTTTTATATTATCATATTGCATTTAAAATCATTAAATTTCCTAATTTGAGCATGTTTTATAATAACTAGTCTGATAATATAGATATCTTTAATTTTTATAATTTTTTTTAATACAAGCATATCTCATAATTTAAAGAAATGATTGATGTGTTTAACTATTAAAAGTGAAAAGATAAAGAGATGGTTAAGCTTAAAGAAGAGATGTCGGTTCAATTCAAACTAGAATACCATTTGGTTATTAGATCATAATTGGAGCAGTAGAACATAGATCTAGGTGTGATTTATATGGATGAAAAGATATAGACCTAAAACTTTCATGAAGAGGCTAAGATTCAAAATAGTTGTTTTAAAGTTTAAATGATAGCAACAAAAAAGAAGTAAAAATTTGTCTTGTAGCCTAGACATTGTTCAGTGTTTAGCCCATATCCCAAGTTCTAGAGGTTTGAATGAGCTCATTCTTGTTTTGTTGAAAAGTTGAGACAAATGCTTGGAATTTTCATGAAGACTATCTATTCAATATCTGATGTTAACAATGGTGTTTTGTTCAAATACGAAGATAATGGTTATCACTAAGTCAAAACGTAGCCATCCACTTAATAATTAGTCATCAAATCAATAGTTCTGAATTTTACCTTATAAAAGGAGGCGTTTGCCATAAATTAAAATATCTTGGTGTTTAGATTAAGATCACTCTCTTTTTTTATATTTTGTAATGTTCAAATTTTATTTTATGTTATATTAATCTCTTATTTATTTTTTTCATTTTCTTTGCTATACTTAGTTAATTTATATCATATTTATGTTCTTATATTGTTTATTTATGTTTTTCTTATTCATTATGTTTAGCTAAGTTAATTTTGTCAAGGTTAAAATGACATACTAATGGTGTAAGAATAAATATAATATAAACTCATCCTAAACTTTAATGTTTGATACTAACATGTTTTGTATTTGTTATCTTACTCACTCTTAGTACCTTATTTGTTAAATGATTAATCTAGATTTGTATTGTACAAGCTTTGGTACAACAAATATTTTAGCACTTTCATAGCCTATTGTATGGTATAATCGACACTTGTGCTATAAAAGAAACTTGATTTGTTGTTAATATAAGTTACTACCATGAATACCTTACCATATTTACAAGTATTGGCATTACTCAAATAAAATAATTAATATAATCATGTTAATAATTTATAATCTAATTGAAACCTTCTTTGTATGTGGTTTTTAGTTGAGTAATAAAAATAGTTTATACTATACTTATTTGAAATATCATTAGTGGATCCTCTAACATTGATAATTTTTTATCAATGTTTAATCCTTATATTAATATCACTATCTTAAAAGTTCTCTTTAACTCCCCTTTTCATTTATTGTTTATAATGTTTTATAGTTCACCTCTTTGTGGTTCGATCCTGGTTTTGCTGGATAATTTATTACTTCGATACTCCTGCATTTGGGATAAAACATCAATATTTTAATCACTAGCTAGGTTGCTTGGCTTTGTTTTTAGCTCCTTTGGAGTTCAAGTTTGGGTATGGATTTTGGTTGCTTTGTGCTACTAGTTGGGGTTATCTTAGACACCTCCACTATGTGGTTTCTTTTTTAACCTTTCTTGCACATTTTGGTTTTGGCCTTGTACAACCCTATATTTTGTAAGGAGCTTATTCCTTACAAGTGCTTTGTGTATAAAATATAAGTTTCTTTATGCTACTTGGTTAGTTGGTCTATGTATGCATGACCTGGCTATTCTTGACATTCTTTTTCTTAGGAGGTTGTTCCTAATTTATACATGTATCTAAACTTGCTGGTTTTCTAGCATTATAACCTTTGATTTTAATTTATACTTACATTTTGATAAACAAAAAAATTATTTATACTTGTGTGGGGATATAGCATATTACATTTTGTATCATTGGTTGGAATTAAACCAAGTGCTTACCATAAATATTCTCCTTTCTAACTTGTTTTTGATATACCAATAAATTTATTTCATCTACAAACCTTTTATTGTGCGATGTATGTGCCTATAGCACCCCCCATAAAAAGACTAAAATGGGTTTACTATGTAAAAGAGAAATTTATGTTGGTTTTGATTCTCCTTTAATTATTAAATTCCTTGAACCTTTGACTAATGATGTTTGTAAGGCATGTCTTAAAAACTTTCATTTTTATGAGAACATTTTCCTATTATTAGGGGAAGAAAATTTAGTGTCTAAAGCACAACAAGAAATTACTTGAAATAACCTGAAATAATCTTATTTTGATCCAAGGACAAATCAATGAAGACTTGAAGTTTAAAAGATAATTAATTTATAACATTTTACAAATCAAATATTTGATGTTTTCATTAATAGTGAAAAGGTGATTAAATCCCCCATTTTAGTTGCAAATGCTCAATCTATAATTGAAATCCTTGAAGAAGGAAAAAAAAGAGAAAAGAAGCAATATAGTATCAAATAAATCCATATCACGCTTAAAGCACGAAAGACTTATTGATGCTAAGAACAAAAATCCTAGAAAACAAAAATTACAACAAATAGATAATGATACTTTTTAAGATTCCTCATCCATAAAACAGATGATAAATATTGTGACAAAATCATCTCTTAATATTAATCCTCCTAAAGAGAGACCTCTTAAAGAGCATTTCTTGCAGAGATCTAGGTACTTCTCCTCCATAAACTATTTTCACATGTGAGAGATTTTGAATCAAAATAAAATTATGATAAATGATGTATATGCATTTGAGGTTGGTTTTAGTATCACAATAAGTGATGATGAAATTAAACCATAAACTATCAAAGAATGGCAACATCAAAATGATTAACTAATATGGATAGAAGCAATCCAAACAAAGCTAGACTCAGTTATAAAATGTTTAGGATTTCAGACCTATAATTCATACACCTAAAGGTTTTATAATTTTATAATATAAATGGGTTTTTGTTAGAAAATAAAATGAGAACACTAAAATTATTCTATGCAAGGCTTAACTTGTTGCGTAGGGTTCTCAAGAAGACTTGATATTCATTATGAGAAGACTTATTTTTTAGTTATGGATGCAATAACTTTTATATTACTCTAATATGCGTTTAATTGATGTAGCTATGAAATATCTATATGGATCATTAAATAAAGATATCCATATAAAAATTCCTAAAAGATTCAAAGTTCTTGAAGCCTTTTATGATAAACCTAAAAGTGTTTATTCTATTAAATAACAAAAATCCTTATATAGGTTAAAGCGATTTGGTTAAATATGATATAATCATCTTAATGAATATCTATTAGAAAAAGGTTTTACAATAATGAGATTTGTTCATCATTTTTATTAAGAAAACTATATCTAAATTTGTTATTTTTGCAGTATATGTTGATAATTTAAATTTTATCGACACTTCTGGAGAGCTCATAAAACTATAACATATTTGAATGATAAACTTAAGATGCAAGGTCTTAAAAAGATAAAAAAAATTTCATGGTACAGATTGAACATCTTTTAAATGGAATATTTATCCATCAATCAACATATACATAAAAGGTTTAATTACACCTTTACACATGTACAATGCATACCCTTTAAGTATATGGTTGTTTTATCACTTGATACAAAGAATGACCATTTTTTTTGTTAGAAAAGAATATAGAAATTCTTGGTCTAGAAATACCATATCTTAGTATTATTAGCACACTCATGGACATGACCTCCAACTTTTTCTTCAAAAGGTAAATGTATAGGTATAGACTCTATTGAGTCTAAGAAGGATGGAAAAAATATCATCTAAAGTCTTACATATTGTACAAGACTAGCTACAGCTTTTGCAGTCAATTTATTAGCAAGATACAATTCTATTTTTATAGAAAGACATTAGAATGGGGTCAAACATATACTTCGTCGTCTCTGTGAAATAACTATAATGTGATTATTTTATAGTGAATTAAATTTACAATTAATTGGAAATGCAGATGTAGGTTATCTTTCTGATTCCTATAAAAGAAGATCACAAACAAATTATCTATTTACCTATGGGTGTATTATAATTTCTTGAAGATTGTTTATACAAACAATAATGGTTATTTCATCAAATCATTCAAAAATTATTACAATTCATAAAGCAAGTCAAGAATATATATCACTAAGATCAAATATTCAACACATAAAAAAAATGGATTGTCAACTATTGAACATAGTTTCACAATATTGTTTGAAAATAATATTATTGCATCACTCAATTTCAAGAAGGCTACATTAAAGAAAACAAAACAAGGCATATCTCATTAAAATTCTTTTATATTCATGAGCTTCAATATAAAAAAAATGATATCAAACAAATTAGGTCAAGTGATAATCTACCAGATTTATTTATAAAGTATTTACTAGCCTCAACTTTCAAGAAACTTGTTCATAATATTAGAATGTATTATATTAAAAATTTATCATAAAACATGTATTTTTTAGGCGATATCAATGCAAAATGAACTTTTTTCTTTCACTTAGATTTATCTTATTGTGTTTTACTTTGCAATGTTTTAAGTAGGTAATTTAACATTTTTGAAAATCCTGAAATATTCAAATATGGATCTTGAAGCATCTATATAAAACCTTTTATTGAATTTTGAAGTATTTAGAAATCACAGAAAATATTGTATTATTTTTCCTTCATTTAAGTTTTTCCTTGAGTCTTTACAAGGTTTTAATGAGACATATTTTTAATATATGGTCATTTAAGAGGAAATATTATAAAATTTATGATTATATATATTGAATACTCATCAAAATCTTGTAGTCTTCATGACTCTTGGTTTAGCCTATTGATTTTTCATGATACTTAGATTTATTAATGTTCTCATTTAATTCACATATAAATATATTACTTGTCTTGTATTTTAAGGATTGAAAAATATATAAGAAAATGTATTGATTTTTCTTTTAAGTTTTATTCTAAATATGAATATTTTTACTTATTTTTATTTTTATTTTTTAACATAGTCTAATTTAAATTAAAATATTAGTTTTTTAAATAGAATTAGTAACTTATTTCTTAAAATAAAAAGAAGGGTTAAAGAGATGCATTAAATAGTGATAGCAATAATTGAAAAGTATATGGGGTACAATAATGATTAATTATTTAAATTTTTGTATTAATTAACCCTCTCTCAACAACTGTCTCGAGCAGGAGAACTCCAGAAAGCGAAAACCGGAGATGTGGGCGTCTCCGCGAGATGTGGGCGTCAAATCCTGCACCATGCTATTTTTAGGAAATTCTGCACAAAAAAATCGTCGACCCTTCGTACCGAGAGATGTGGGCGTCAAATCCTCCTCGCGCTATAAATGATTGATAAGTTCGTTCCAAGAGAGAGATTTTAGCATGGTGTGTTTCATGTGGGAACCGATGCCTACCGCCAATAAATAAAATTATGCGCATTCAGCCAATAAATAAAATTTCCCTTAAAAAATAATAATAAAAATATCAAATTTCTTTTCGCGTGATAAATGATTGATAAGTTCGTTCCAAGATATTTTAATATGTAAATATTTTAAATATGAAGATTTGAAATTTGAAATTTTCTTTTAAGAAATAATAATAAGTTTCATAACCCTTTTTCCTTTGTATTGAATGATTTATATTTTATATTTTTATTTTTTTAAAATTATGATTTTGGTTATGATCATAGTGATATAAAATTAATATACTTAGTGATTTTTTTTATTTTATCTTAGTTAATATTAATAATTAGTAATTAATGAAGCATTAGAGCTGTATTTACATGACTAATTTGAACTAATAAAGTGACTAAGGATCGTTTATTTTTATGGTTAAAATTGTGTTTTATTATTTTTTTAATTTATTTTATGTTTTTAAATTATTTTGATGTATTGGTTTTAAAAATAAATTTAAATAATAATAATAAAATATTATTTTCATAGGGTTGGAGGCATTGTCTTTTTTATTTTTTGTTCTAAAAGTTTTTAGGTATGACTTGATAGTCCTAATGTTATTGAAACTACTTAAATTACTAGATATTTTTTTATTTTTTTTTCTTTTTAGATTTTTTTCTTTGCTCTTATTTAATTTTTCACACTATAAAAAAAAATTGATGGGATTTTTTATATTGTACAAAAATTAGATGATAATAATTATTTTTCATTTGAGGTTTAGTTGTACTGAAATTCTTTTCTTTTAATATTAGGTCCTGCTGTCATCTCAACACACTAACTTTATCATAACTTATTAATAAGTTTTTTTCTTTGCTCTTATTTAATTTAATTCATATAATTAGACTTTGAATTTTATCTAAAATTACAACTTAATTTTGATGTATAAGTTTTTGGAATTCTTCTCCGTTTGCTTTCTTTATATCTGTTAATCTTTGTTTTATTTTTTTAAGTTTTATTTAAAACTAAAATATAAATTTAAAAAATAACCTATAAATGAGATATGAGAATTATTAATGGAGTTTTGGGTCTATATCGTGGTTTTGGCTATTTTATAATGGAGAGATGAGGGCTTGTACAGGGAAGAGGGAAAAGGACTATTGTGGTTGTCATTCGTCTATGTTTTATGTGTTCGAGCTTGATATTTTTTGGCTTTTGGGCAAGTCTAAAGGAATAGTTTTTGGTCAATTAATTTTTATCTATGTTTTTGTTATGTGTAGCAAGTATAGTGCGGGTGAGAAAAAGGGTTGAATATTTAATATAATTATTAAACATAATTACTAATAGAATTATTAATGATAAGTTGAATATTTAATATTTTGTATAATCTATCAATCATTTTGTTGGTAATTAATATTGATATTTTTTTCTAAACCCTCAAAATGTTTCTAAACCCCCTACAATTATTCGATGACATTTTGTTCTGTGATATTTCCAACTGTGATTTAAATTTTTAGTGGCAAAGTTCTCTAATTGTTTTTTAACTCTCTAGAACTCTTTGAAGAATTAATTAATAATTTTTTTTGGTAGTTCACATTGATTAGTACTCAAAAGTGCATTTTTATCATGGTTTTATATCATCATTTTGCATTTGAAGTATCAATAACTCCTTAACTAAAGTACATTTTATAATAGTCTCTCTAATAATATAAGATACCTTTAATTTGTGGTAAATGTCCATTTTAAATGTAGGCCTATCACATAAATGAAAGGATTGATTGATGACTTTAAGAACTTCAATTACAAAGGCAAAGAGATGATCAAATTTAGAAAAGAGATATCGGTGCAATCCAAACCGGAACACTGTTCGGTAATTGAGTCATATCTCGAGCTATAAATCTCAGATTTAGGTCCATTTTATATGGATGAAAAGGTAAGATATAGGCCTACAACTTTTCTATGGAGCCAAGATCTGAAAAGGCCATTTTGAAGTCCAAATTGTAGCAACAACAAAGAAGCCCGAATCTGTCCTCCAGCTCGAGCACTGTTCAGTATTTTGGCCATATCTGGAGTTCTAGAAGCCCAAATGAGCTGAAGTTTTTACACAAGATAGCTGAGATAATTTCCTACAACTTTCATGTAAGTGGCTCTAATTTTGACGTTATCAATGATGTTTTGGGCAGACAAAAGAAGATAAGGATTGTCATCAAGTCAAGAGTTGATCACCCACTTATTAATTAGTCATCAAATCAATAGTTTCCAATTTTGACCTATAAAAGGAGGCATTTGCCATGCATTTAGGCATCTTGGTATCCAGATTAAGTTCATGCTCTTCTTTTCTCTCTTTGTATTTTTTGTAATGTTTATGCTTTGTTTCCATTAATATTATGTTTATGTCTTTCATTTCCTTTCCTTTACTTAGTTAACTTTTATGTTCTTATTTTGTTTATCTATTTTCTTTCTTTCATTATGTCTAGTGCTTGACCGCTTTTTATGATCGGCTTATTTTAACT